>CACSLK010027751.1:7866082-7877665 GCA_902706635.1 Striga hermonthica | reverse complement strand
CCCCATCTTCTCTGAAGGATGGAGGATGCAGTTGAAGTCGCCTCCTAAAATCCAAGGATCCAGGGTGAGCAAAGCAAGTCTCTCCAGGACAGGCCATAGTCGGCATCGGTGCATAGGATTTGGGCTTGCATAAACAAAAGAGATAGTACAAGCCTCGCCGTCTTTAACTGCCCTGACGTGCACCACCTGTCGCGAGTACTCCAGAATTTCAATATTAACCCTATCTCTCCATAATAGCCAGATGCCGCCAGAAAATCCTCGAGCTTCAACCCGAAAAGAGTTTTCGAACTTACTGTACCGTACAAAGCTATCAGCCGCTTCCCCGCTAATACGTGGTTCATAAATAGCTACAATATCCGGTTTGTGTTGCTGAGATAAAGTGGAGAAGGCTCCTCGAAATGCGGGAGAGCCGGCTCCTTGAACATTCCAGGAAATAATAATCATGGTAAACAAGTACAAGATATGCTACGCTCTGTACTTAGTCAAGCACATGGTCATACGGCCCGTTCTCGTCCTCACTGTGTATGGGCTTAGATTGTTCTGCCAACGCGGTCTCCAGAAGCGGGTGCTCCTCCGGCCATGGTTCTTGGAGTTGCACCAGATGCTCGCCATCCGCCATAACCTCATCTCCGGCGTTGTCAGGGCTGGGGGCATGATTATGGGTGAGCGGGGTGTTAATGTCGTCATCGATGATAATAGCCTTGTGCTTGGACGGGTCCAACCCAGCTCCAACCCGGACTGGTCCGGCTTTGTTCTGTAATGGCTCGTTTGACGAGGATCCAGCTACGTTCTTGATGTTTGCAAGAGGATCTGGTATTTGGGTTCGCTATTGTGGGGCTGTTACTGGTGATTTATGTGGCCCATTTTTAGGCTGATCTTGCATCTTCAGTCCATTAGCTTGTTTCGTAGGCCCACTTTGGTTCACAGGCCCACTAGAAATAGCCTTACCCCTATTTTTGGGCGTAACCGTTTTCCACTCCTTATTCCCCGATGTTCCAATATTTCCCTTCGATAACTCACCCGTCTCCTTGATATTTGCCGCTGATTGGGTTCTAAATTCAAATCTAGGGGGATTGTCCTGGAAAGTTTCCTTTTCTAATACATCAAATCTCGATCCTGATAACGATGTTGGGTGCGGGATTCTCGCGGTCTGATTGATCCACTTATCCCGCCGGGGATACAGTTGTCGAGATTTCTGCGGGACCTATATCCACGGGCCGTACGGCGAGTTGGTCACACCGTCGGTAGGCAGAACTTTGGTGGCGGAGCTTGTGTCTTCCTTATGCACGGTCTGTGATCGATCGACGTTTAGGTTCTCAGCCGTAGTCTCTTGCGGTGGCTGTTGATGAAGGCATGATGCACTGGAATGACCTAGCCGTCCGCATTGAAAGCAGATAATGGGCATATTTTCGTAGACTACTCGCTGATGTTTGCCGTTTATGGTGAAGTTTACACAAAGCGGCTTAGTAACATCAACAACCACCGCAAGTCGCGCAAACTTTCCACGGGTTCGGGCTGCCGTTTACTGGTCAACCTTAACGACCTTGCCAACTATTTGTCCAATAGTGCGGAAGATTTTCTTATGGTACAGATGAGCGGGCATCTCAGGTAGGCGGATCCACGCGACAGTGGAGTTCACTTCTGCTTGTGTTGCATCGAAGTTGATGGTCCACGGCTGAACATGCATGTAGCCGCTGCCAATAACGTACGGACCGCCCGTCAGAACTTTCACCGCATCCTCACGGATTGTAAATTGTATGGGATAGTATACGTTATCCAAGTCCATCATGTTGCACCCGGCCATAAAGGCCCAAAATTTGGTCAGACGATTGTACAACGAGACCATGGTGATAGACTTATCAAAGGGTTTGATGACGACCGCATTATTCCACTCTTTGCTGATGTGATCAATGAAGCATTGAGTAATTTTAACCTCCGGGACCGGGCAGGAGAGGTTGACCGCAACATCATCCTCATCTTCAGCAGTCGCCTCTTCGTCCTCCCGTTCCATATCCACATGAGCTCTATGTTTGTTCACCATATCGCGAAAGGTCCATCGGAGGGGGGGCTTGTTAGCGGGTGCCGGTGTTTCCACCGGTGAAATAACATTTGTCGCTGTTTGCGGAGGGCCTTGGTCTTCCAGGAAGTCGCCCAATCTTTTCCTCGTTCTCAGGCGTTTGGACGCAGGGATAGAGGCTGCTGTTAATGGAGGAAAATATGAATCAGAGACGTGTTCCGGCAGATCTACTCCGGGGTCGAAGGTTGCCGTGACCGGGTTACTACATTATTTCTAATTAATAGTTATGATATTTCTGCTATACATTATGATATATATATAAGTTGAATCACATTTAAATGTCTGATAGCCTAGTAGGCGGGAGATGCACTTTTTAACCCAAAGGTATAGGTTCAATCCCCACCTCTGGGATTTTAATTTTAAGTTAACATATTCACAGGTATAGGTTCAATCCCCACCTTTGGGATTTTAATTTTAAGTTAACATATTCACAGGAGAGTATAATCGTAAATTTATTGATAAAGCGAGGGTATATTAGTAAATTGAACAAAAAAGTAACACCGTCAGTGTTAAAGTAACGGCGTTAACATAAAATGGCGAGTCTGCATGTAAACATAAAATATAAGGGGATTTGATGCAATTTTTGAATTATGAAGGGAAAACACGCAAATTTTATATAATACTGGGAGATTTGGTGTAATAAACCCAGTTAAAAGTGATTGAATTTTTTTGGATTGAATTTATAAACAAGCATTACCTAACAAGTCTTCCAAGATCTTGAGGTACTTTGACACTAGAATTTGTTAATACTTTCTTAAGATTTGGTCAGATTTCTAAATAAAAAAACGAAATTTCACTTCAGATCCTACCTGCACACTTTTAAGATTTCATAAAATTCCTCAAAAATCTAAGGGATGTATTCGTTTAGGATTCTAAAAGACATTTTAAGATTTTACTAAGAATTAGATTTTGTGGGATTTTATCAATTCTCATGGATTCTCATGAATTCTATAGGATTTAAATAGAAATCCAAAAAAGTTACATATATTATTCTTCAAAACTTCTATAGATTTCACCAGACTTTTCAAGAGTTTAATAATTTCTTTTTTATTTTAATTTTTTTTTTATCTTTTTATTTTTTTGCATTGAATGAACATCAACACTGATATGTAAATATATCGTTGTGAGAATTTACGAAAAATTTATACAAATTAATTTGAACATGAAGCAACGTGAATTTTTATTTTTACATTTTATATTTATCTTTTTGGACAAATATTAAGCCAACTACTCTATGAATATTAAAAGTAATTAATATAATGAATATATGAAAAATGCAACATAGAATTGGGTCAACTGTTTAAAATTTTCCAATGACTATTCATCGGACTATATTCATTAGAAAACAATCAAAACTAATGGTCATAAAGAAAATATTTATGAAAATAAGTGATTAAAAAATCCTTCAATCCAAACAAACAATTGTGAAACTAATATAATTTTAACAAGATTATAAAATTTACTCATCAATAGAAAAGATGTTTGTATTAGAGTGACAAAACAATGGTTTTCTTCTACAAAACAAATTATGGACAAAGAAGAAGAAGAGATGAGGAAGATGAATAATTCTTCAAGTTGCAAATGGATTTTTAAGAATCAATTTTAATTATTCAATTGCAAATAAATTTGGTTCTAGCGTAATTTTTTTTCTTTATTTTTTCGTCTTTGTCAAACATATACATATCCATTTTTATTATTAAATTTTAATGAAAATTTTTCAATATGAAGGGATGCCACAAAAGATTATTCAATATTTTTTAATGATCAACAATATTGAGTAAGGTGTATGTGTTTGAGAATCACATAAAACGTGTATATGTTTTTTATGTATTTAATATTTTTTTAAAATATAATTATGCTATTCAAGAAGAAGAAGAGATGATACTGGACCTTGTAAAAACTCTTCACATTCCGTAAAAATCATTCACAATCTCACCTCTTGATGTGAGATTTGTAATAAGATTTGGTACATATATATTCTCATTAAATTCCTAGCAAATCCAAATAAATACAAATTCCAAAAAATTTAAAAGGATATGAATACCTTGTGATTTTGTGGGACTTTAAAAAATTTTAATTGAATACATCTGTATTTTTGAATACTTTTAAAAAGCCAATAGAAATCTTTATTAAATACCTTTGGACTTTTTAAATTTTTAAAAAGTCTCATTTGAATATTAGAGAAGAAGGAAGGGCTGATCATTTGGGAGGAATGGGAGTGCCTCAGACATGAATTAGATGAAGCTCACAGATATGAAGAGCAATTTTGGAAGCAGAGGGCTAAGATTCTATGGTGGAAAGAGGGCAACGCCAATACTAAATTCTTCCATGCCTATGTTAGACTCAGAAGAAAGCAAAACTCTATATCAAGATTGATTTCTGAGAATAACCAACATGTTGCTGACCATGATGACCTTCAGAGGCACATTTCAGACTACTTTGCTTCTTTATTCAAATCTGGGGGCTCTTGGGGGGAGATTCTTTAATCCATCTGATTCTTAAATCTATCAATGAAGATATGAACCAACTGTTATTGAAACCTGTTGGTGATGAGGAAATTCATGATGCTCTTTTTAGCCTTCATGCTGAGGAATCAGCAGGTGAAGAAGGTATGAATGCCTATTTCTATCAACACTTTTGGAAAATCATAAAACATGATTTCATCCCAGCCATTCAAAGTTTTTTTGAGTCTAGTTCCCTTTTGAAATACTGGAACCATACTCTTGTTACCCTAATCCCTAAATGCAAAATTCCAGAACTTCTTAGCCAATATAGACCAATCAGCCTCTGTACTGTTGTCTACAAAACCATCTCAAAAATTTTGGCTCTCAGACTTAAATCTTGCCTTGATTGTTGCATCAGTCCTTGTCAGTCTGCTTTCTTGCAAGGTAGGCAACTTATGGATAATATGATCATTGCCCATGAGGCCTACCATTTTTTTAGCAGACACAGATCTGGGTAAAATTGCTTTATGGCCCTCAAGCTTGATCTTATGAAGGCTTTTGACCGGGTTGAATGGGGCAACTTGCACAAAATAATGGTGAAAATGGGTTTTAAGCTGCAGTTTATCAATCTTATTAGCACCTGCCTTTCTTCTGCTACCTTTTCTTTCAATGTTAATGGATCTACTGGTGGGTTTGTTAGTCCTTCGAGAGGGATTCGACAGGGAGATCCTCTTTCTCCTTACTTATTTCTTATTATTGCTGAAATGCTCTCTGCTATGATTAAAGAAGTTGTGGATAATGGTTATTTGTCTGGTATAAGACTCTCAAGGGAATGCCCAACTTTTTCTCACTTATTGTTTGCTGACGATGCCTTATTCTTTTGCAAAGCGGGGGTGGATCAAACCCAAGTGCTCACTTCTATTTTGGATAGGCATTGGCTATTCACTGGTCAAAAATTCCACTGGGGAAAATCTACTATAAATTTCAATAAGAACACTCCACAATCTTTGCAACACAGCATTTGCAACATTTTACAAGGAATTAAACCTCACTTTTCCTGTAGATATCTTGGACTTCTACTGGGAATTGGAATGTCCAAGAAGGAGGCTTTTGAATATGTTTTGGAGGCAGTCAGAGCTAAATTAACTAGCTGAAAAAATAAACTGTTAGCTGCTGCTGGGAATGAAGTGCTAATAAAAGCTGTTTTGAGTGCGCTTTTAATTTTCACAATGGCTTGCTTTAAAATCCCTATATCTGTAGCCAAGGAGATTTCAAGGCTTTGTGTACTTTTCTGGTGGAGCAAGGGAGAGCAACAAGATAAAGGTTTGCACTGAAAATCTTGGGATTCCTTAACAATCCCTAAGAGTGAAGGTGGTTTGGGTTTTATGGATGTGCTGCTATTTAACAAGGCTTTGATATGTAAACAACTTTGGAGAATTACCTCCCAACTGGATCTGCTTGTGAGTCAAATTCTAAAAGGTAGATATTTTCCTTCTTCTTCTATCTTTGAGGCATACAAATCCCAGCACAACTCTTGGTTGTGGAACAGCTAACTATCTGTTCTACCTGAGTTTGCTAGAGGTTACAGAATTATTGTGAGAAATGGAGCAAACACAAAGATAGAAGAAGCCAATTGGGTGCCAAACTTGGGAAAGCTGAGACATGAGATGTTGCCTATTGCTAGAGGTCATATTGTTTGGGTGAAAGAGCTCTTTGATAACAATGGGACTGAATGGAATGCATGGATGGTAAATCAATTATTTGGGGCAAAAGATGCACATCCATTTTGAAGATCAACACTCTGAACCCAGACAGGCCTGACAGGTTAGTTTGGAGTCTTCACAGCAAAGGCAAATTCACTGTATCTTCAATCTACTCTGACCTGATCCTTAGGAAGGTACAAAGCCTTGAAATTCCTGAGGGGAGTTCAAACTCCAAGGCAATCAAAGCTATGAGATCCAGAACTTGGAAACTGAAAATCCATTCAAAAATCAAACATCTGATATGGAAATGATGTTCTAGGGCACTACCAGTTAAAACTGCTCTTTTACTGAAAGGTTTGGACATTGATGTTATATGCAAATCTTGTGGAGAGGAGCCCGAATCAGTTGAGCATGTTTTCTTTCACTGCACTAAAGCTAGAAGACTATGGGATGTTGGTCCTGTTCACTGGAATGATCTTAAAGACCCAAGCATTACCTGCTGCTCTTGGTGGAGACAGATCAACTCTTGTGGTAAAGATGAGATTTCCGAAGCTAGAATCTAGCTCACCACTTACATGTTGTGGTGGCTTTGGTGATCGAGGAATCTTTGGTTATTCGAGGGGACTAACCTGCCAACTCCAATTGTACTTAAAAATGCAGTTAGAGAATGGCAAGCTTTTTGCTCTTTGTAGTTAGCTTGGTTTCTTCCTTTTGTGTAGGGGATCTAGAGCTAGGCATTTGTAGTGGTTCTATTTCTTTCTATTTTGTTTATTCTTGTTTGTAGTTGTCTTTGTGTTTGCTCCAGTGATGGGCGTCTAGGCCGCTTGTATGCGTGTCCTCTTAGTTTTTATTTTGTTTTAGTTTGGCTTTGTATTCGAACATGGTTCGCTTGGAGTTATATATATCATCCCTATCATTTCGAACAAAAAAAAATCTCATTTAAATACGTCAAGATTACTAATTTTAAAAAGTGTTTAAAAATCCTTAAAAGTCTTAAACTAATACATCCCCCCTAAAAATCTTAAAAAGTCTCAAAATTTAAAAGTTTTAAAATGTCACTTAAAATCTCTATTAAATACACCCCCCTAAGAGTATAAAATTGTATTTTATAGTATAAAAGATATAAAAAAAAAAAATTATATACCATGCGAGCACAATGTTTCTAACATCAAGCAATCAAGTGACAATTTTCAGTCCGAGAATTTGAAGAATTCTTTCCAAACCATTTTCATGAGCACAACACTAATTAGATATGAATGAACTAGCAGTATTTTTGTACAACACCTTGTAACTCCAACTTTTATATAACACGAAATTGATATGAGTTTACACATCAATTTTCTCTTAGTAATGATCAAAATTTTCGTCTAAAAATCAACCTCAATACTTATGATGTGCTCACGTCGCTCTATGAACTTCCACATTTTTCACTTACTAATAATGGCTAAACGCTGATATCAAGCCCATTACTCTATGTGGACATCTCGCAAAAAGTTATTTAAACATATGATGCACAACAAGTGAAATGGCCGACCTTATTCACCAATGAACGTACGTCTTAAGTAACGTCTACATGTAGATATCACACCTCAATTATCATTAAACACATAATCGTTTCACAGGTGATCAATGAAATACCTCATGTGATAGTTGTCTGATGCTTATTGTCATGAGTGCAACTATTACACATAAAAATATATGGCATTATGTCGTGCTCAATTAAAAAATTTAGTCTAAATACTTTAAACATCAATTAAACACTCAAAGCAGAATTAGAAAGGTTTTGTGGTGAACCTACACTCTTACGGAATTGTGATGATTAATGCAATGCACTTACATGATGGACTATAGAAAACTTACGTAGACAAGAAGAACTAATGCAACCAACATAGATATTATATAATACACATTCCTAGTGATTTACTTAGTGAAAGAAAGCTCTTCGTATCAAGTGCTTTAGTAAAATTATATGCAAGCTCATCTTTAGTAGGTACATGATCTAACATATTTGTCCCATCATCCACAAAACTGCAAATAAAATGATAGCGTGTGTCAATATGCTTTAGTTCGCGCATGTTGGACAAGATTTTTCGAAATATTTATAGCACTTGTGTTATCACAAAAAAGTTGAGCCGAGTGTACCGTCATACCATACTCAGAGAGAATTTATTTCATTTAGACGAGTTGGGAGCAACAACTCCCAGCTGCTATGTACTCAGCTTTTGCGGTCGAGAGTGAGATACAACTTTGCTTCTTGCAAAACCATGACACAAGACTGGTTCCTATGTAGAAACAACCACCAGAGGTTCTTTTCCTATCATCTAAGTTCCCAGTCCAATCCGCATCACAATACCCGACATGACTCAATTTTGTATTAGTTGAATAGAGAATTCTATAATCAAATGTACCTCCCACATACTTAATGATGTCCTTAACAACCTTCAAGTAGGATTCCTTGGGATCAGACTAATATCTGGCACACATACCAACATTAAAACAAATTTCAGGTCTACTAGCAGTGAGATAAAGGAGACTTTTAATCATACTCTGGTAAAGAGTTTGATCAAATGTGTACATTCATCGTGCTTGGACAATTTGACATGAGTGTCCATCAGAGTCTGAGGAACTTTTGCGTTTTCAAGACCAACTTTTTTTAATAAGATTTTTAGCATTTACTTTGATGCAAAAAAAAAAAAAAAAAAAAAAAAAAAAAACCATCTTTGCCTCATCTTACATAAAGTCCTAGAAAGTATGAAAGTTCGCCTACTAGACTCATTTTGAACTCTGGGGAATGAGCTTGAAAAAGTGGTTGAACAGGTTCTTTGATGTTGAGCCGAAGATGATGTTGTCAATATAGATTTGAACAACCAGAAGATCGTCATTGGTCCTGAGTGCAAAGAAGGTCTGATATACTCCCCCTCGATTGAACCCCTTTTCAAGAAGGTACATCGTGAGCCTTTCGTACCAGGTCGGTGCTTGCTTCAGCCCTACAGTGCCTTCTTGAGCCTGTATACGTGATTAAGATTCATAGGATCCTTGAACCCTTCATGTTGTTTCACATATGTTTCTTCATGTAGAATCCCATTGAGAAAGGCTGATTTCACGTCCATCTGATAAACAATGAACTTAATCAAACAAACAATAGACGAAAAAAAATAAATACAAATCCATTCAAGTCTAGCTACTGGAGCGAAGGTTTCATCAAAGTCAACTCCTTTGGTCTCAGTGTATCCTTGAGCCACTAGTCTAGCCTTGTTCCTAGTCACATTCCCAACTCATCCGTCTTATTTTTGAAAATCCACTTCGTTCCGATAATGTTCCTTGATGAAGGTTCAGGTGACATGATGTATTTTGTTTTTATTTTTTATTATTTTTTTATTCTGCACTTTTAATTGCTATTTATTTATTTATAATAATGTCTTATAAAACATCACTTTGAAATATATTTACAAAAAAATTATATAATTATAATTATTAAATTATTATTATTTTTATTTATTTTTTTCCAAAAGATGTAATTCTCATTAAAATAAAACCAAGTTCAAACACTATAAAGCCGGCAACATGGGAGCACCACTCTGAGTGGACTAGATAACACCAACATCAACCCAACACACATACAACCTGCAATCTTCCTACAAGCAAAGTTGTCGACCACAAACGCTCATTGCCAGAACAATGCCACACACTAAGCTACATAAAGACAATTGGAAAAGCAAACCATACAAGAGGTTCCCCTATAATTTACAATACCCAACAGAAAATAAAAACGACCAATAATAACCTATAGAGAAGACACTACTACTCAAGACACACAGACCAGATTAATATTAAGGTCCTACATTTCTCCTGCTAGTCAGAAAGTCTTGCCACTGTTGGAAAGCCATTTTAACCACTACATGAGCAAGTCTTCGAATCTGTTCAAGCACCTAGAGGTTACGACACTTCCATAGACACCATAGGATGTAAGTTGACAATTGAATACGAGCTTCTAAAGTGTCACTATGATCCATTTGGCATATTTGCCACCACCGTGATTTGAGAGATTCCTTAGCTCTTGGTCCACTTTTCCACACCTCCTGTGCAAAATAAAAGGACATGTTCTATTCATTAGCTTCCCCACACTAGGCACATATAGCATTCACATGCACTCCTCTAGCCTGTAACTGAACTCCAACTGAGAGGGTCCCATTGCAACATCTCTATATGAAGTTAAAATAAATAAAAAATAATATGAATTCGGTTGTGGAATCAAACTAGTGTGTGTATATATACACATATACACATATATATATATATATATATATATATATCAATAATATAACTACATTTTTATATATACTATTAAATCTGACGCTCGCATAATTTGGAATAGGGTTGTAAACTCGTTCGTTTGTTAATTGAGCCGAGCTCGAACAGAAAATTAGGCTTGTTAAAAAATCAAACGGACACGAGCTCATTCGCGAACGCTCGATAATGTTCGCAAATATTAATTTAATATAATTTTTATTTTATTTTTTATATATTTACATAATATTTTTAATAAAAAATTTAAAATATAAAAATAATATATCATTTTTTTTTAATTTTCGAGTTCAGACGAACAAATTTCGAGTTTAATGGAACATTAAAAAGATTTTGTACTAAATTATTCGAACACGGATGAACTCGAACTTTGACGAACGAGCTCGAACACGATTTTTTGCTCGAAAAATAAACGAACGAACACGAACATTGTTCGTACGTAAACGAACACGAGCTCGAACAGCCCAAGCTCAGCTCGTTCGGTTCGATTACAAGACTACTTCGAAACAAGGTTTTTGTTTGTCCAAACAATTAAAAAGTCGTACATTTTTAAATATATAATAAATATAAACACTTTCGAATTAAAATGTTTACATTACCAATAATATAACATCACATATCATAAGCATGATTTTTATTACAATCCCACACAATTCTTGTGTGTTGTCTTATTTTTTCACCACAAATAATTAGCATTAACATGTTTTCCTTAAAAAAAAAAAAAAATTGGAGTTGGTTCCAAGTTCCAACAAAAATATTAACTGAAACTTGCTCTCTAAGAAACCAGGTACTCTCTTTCCTAAAACCTGGTGCTCTCTCTCCTAACCTTGTGAAAAAAGGAAAAACGAATCCTAAAATAGTTGTATACTAAAGGTCAAGTCAAAGTCAAGACTCAATTTCATACATAGTAACTCAATCATGAAAACCTCTCCGACAAAGAAAAGAAAAACCTCCAAAAATAGCGACGACATAATCTCCGGCCTCCCGGAGCCTTTACTTCACCACATTCTCTCCTTCCTCCCAACAATCGACGCTGTCCGGACAACCTCCCTCT
>CACSLK010027751.1:7830778-7855404 GCA_902706635.1 Striga hermonthica | reverse complement strand
TTTTTTTTTTTTTAGGTTTTGCTATTTTTCATGGAAAATGGATTTATCATGCTTGATATAGTTGTTAAGTTTGTTGCATGTAGCTTTTGTATGGAGAAACCTATTGATGGAATGCTGGGTCGATGGAGTTTTCTTATAAATTTCTCTGAGGAAGCCATTGGTGTGAGAAGGCGATAAATATATACTTATAGGTATTTATATATGTATAGAAGTTTCGATTTTTGATGGATTAGTGGTTGAGCTTGATAGCAATCCGTTACATGATTATTCTTTTTTAACATTCTTCAAGAGTGAGTCATGATTATTTCTAAGTTACATAATTTACGGATTTAAGGGAAATAAGGTTATCAAAAAAGGCTCGAAGGTTTGTCAGATTTTTCCAGTTGATGTCAATGCTTCATGTGATTGTTGTTTACTTGTCTTGAAAGGGCTTGACTTGCACTTCCTTCCCTTGAGATAAAATACTTTACTTGTATTATAGGTCTTGGAACCTTAAATTGGGTGCTGTGGTAGTCAATCTCTTCATTTTGGCGACATCACCATTAGATAGCAGAAGACTTGTTTGCTTGTGTTTTTGTTGTTGAAGGTGTCGGAGCCTTAAATTGGTTTCTGCTGTAGTCAATCACTTCATCTGGGCGAAGCGTCATTGGATAACAGATCACTGGATGACAAACGACTTGAATGCTCGCGATTTTGTTGCAGTATTTTCCCCTGGAATCTAGTTAATGTCTGGATCAAGGGTTATTGAGAACTAAGAACAGTGTTCTAAAAGTCAGATGTAGTGCTACTCATGACCGTACAAAGCTTAGAGAAATTAGATAGGATGCATTATTCTTTTTCCAGTTCTTTCCTTTTCTAATAGAAAGTATACAATACTAGAGTTTTGGTTATTATTGTGAATACATGGAGTTGGCGTGTCAATTTAGTCTCATAGCATGGGATGGACAATTGGAAAAGAATAAATTCATTACCTTTTTAGAAACCAAATCATGTCATATTCTGTTACAGAAGCTATTGCATTATCAGCAGTCACATAAGTGCACAAACGTGTCAATAAATCCTCCCATGAGATAACATCTTCTTAATGTTCCAAGTTCAACGTGGAAACAAATATTTTCAGAATCTTAGTTGTATAGATACATCTATTTCAGACATTGGTATATTGTCATAGGTATTCAGTTTTATGCCAACATTGTGCCACAAGGACTTCCAAAGAAATAAATCAAATCTGATAGGTTGATGTGGAGGACGAGCGATGAGCCAGGTGCAAGAAGACTTTAATAATATAGTTGACTGAAATGTCTGAATTTCAAAACTGAGTGGGGAATGTGTAATTTTCTAATAGGCCATTTTACTTCTTGTGCCACAAGTGGCTTAACTTATGAACATTACTGACATCAAGGTCAAGGTTGTGCTGAAGCAGTACTGACTATGTTACCCGGACTCGGCACCTAACGCCGGAGTACCCGTGTCGACACGACATGACACTGGTACTGGTACGAAATTCGGCTCCGATCCGGTCAAAAGTGGCCGGACACGTTGACTATCGACGGGTGTCGGGGCGGGTGAAGATGTCATGAACTATGTGGGAAAGAAGGGAAAAAAGATGGTTAAGGGTGAGGAAGTACCGGTTTGGTGGTTGGATCTGAGGAAGAGGGCCTATGGCATGGTGGTAGCTCTGAATCGGGGATCACCGTCGGAGGAGATGAGTATTGAGTGGTTAGGGTTTTCTTAAAATCGGGAATGGATAAGGTGGGTTTTTGGGTTATGTGCAGTGGCGGAGCCAGGATAAAAATTTACGTATGGCGGCGAGCGGATGGAGTAGTACTGCCGGTGGGCGTCGGCGTCGGCGACTGCGAGAGCGGTTCAAGAGAAAGGGAGTCGAGAGAATTCAGATCGATCGCGACATCTCGTCTGTTCGGCTGCCTGCCTGCCTTGCATATGATATTTTGCCGATTGGGCTTCACAAGGCACACAGTGGCAAAGGCCCAAGCCCAAGAGGACAACATATCCCAGACTGCAGCCCAGCCCAACCCCACGCGAAACGTTACCTGTCTGACTGTCTCTCTTTGTCTTCCTCCTCCAGTATCGAAGGACGACGGCCGCCATGGCGAACAGATAAACGCGAACTGGCAAGAACCGCGAACAGCAAGAACTGGGGGGGCGTCCCGGTCAAATTGGGGGCCCAGTGCTAAACTTCAAGATGGGGCCCTAGTACCGATCGAATATGCATATGGCGCGTCCGACGACTCTGAGAGTGAAAGGTGAGAGCGTAGGTGAAGCTGAAGGGTTCGGTGACTTCGGCTTGGCGTTCGGTTGGGGGTAGACAATCGGCCCTTCAAATTTGGCGGTGACTTCGGTTGGGGGCCCTTCAAATTTACTGGTCATTAACAATGTTCATAATTAAGTTTTAAAATACAGAAAGTGGAAAATGTGGAAAGTCAATGACATTTCGAGTAATGTCTAAAATTGTGAAAAGCTTTTGTAGCCTTTTTTTGGGTACTTGTGTTCAGGCCAAAATCAATCTCAAAGGCCCAATCAATTCATTAAAGCCCAACTCATCCTACTTTATTTCTTTTTTCCTTTTTTCTTTTTCCCTTTTTCTTTTTCTTCTCCCTCTCTCCTCTTTCATTCCCGTCATTTTCCTTCCTCTACAGAAATCCCCAATTCCCAAATCCTTCCTTTTTCTTCCTTCCTCAAATTCTCTAAATTTTTCCTTCTCATTTCTCAACGCAGCTACTTAGAGCTTCCGACAATAGGCACCCATGGCGGATATCGGTGGGGTAGACCGGTAGACAATCGGCCCTTCAAATTTGGCGGTGACACTGGGGGGGTGGGGGAGTGTTCGCCGGCGGCCAGGTATGGCGGCCGCCATGCCTCGCCATACTGGTGGCTCCGCCACTGGTTATGTGTGGTATGGGACCACATTGTTTGGGCCAATATATTTTATATTACTTACTTAGAGTTGGGCTGTTTTTATTTAGTTTATTAGGCCCGTTTTGTTACTTAATAGCTAGACCTTACTAATTTGTTACTTTCTTTTTTATTTTAATGCAAATATTTTAATGTTGCATTAGTAGTATATTTGTATTTAATTATTATGAATATAAATTTGTAATGATGTATATACTTTTTTTCCTATTAATATTGTAAAATAAATTAATTTTTTATTTTTATTACACTGACTGCCGTATTCACGTACCCGTGTCCAAGTTTGGGTACGTGTCCCCGTATCTTAACTTTTAGAAATTCAAATACCGGATACTTGGATATGTACCCGTATCCGACACTTGTACCCGAGTCCGGGTAACATAAGTACTGAGTGCAGTGAATTTATTTGAGACTCAGATTGGAGTGCTATCCAATTGACATATGAGTTCTTGTATTGATGCATTGGGGAACATACTTTACTATGTTAGGTGTGCTTTGTGTTTTTAGTCTGTTAATTAGATGCTCTACTAGCTTGATCAGATTGTTCATCATTGGAAAGTCTATACTTGAATTAGTGTTAAAGAACAAGTACAGGTGCACTCATATAACAACCTTTACCAAGGTTGTGACGTCATTGATCATATTATGTCTTAGAATATAATCACTTGAATGCTTACATTTTAAATTCATGTGTCTGGCATAGAACTTGCATTTCATGAAGTCAAGTCCCTCAGAATGACTTTTGATTTTGAGATTTTAATTCCTTGCAAAGAAATTAAAACGTACAGCTGTGTTGTCCGTGGTATGGGCCAAAATTTAATTCGGAACTATTCTAATAGTTCACCACTGGATGCCTAACCTAGTCGGAAGAAACTTTTAGTGGAAAATCAAGTATCAGTGTATTTGATAATGCTTTATGGATGATCTCTCATTGCTTCTAGGTTTATAAATGTAGTTCACCAGTTAAATTCTGTATGATCAAGACTCATGTTCGACTTCTGAAGTTCCTTAATTACGTTATGGTTTAATGGACACCTGCTTGATTATTTCAATTGTTCGACTCTGCCAAGTCTGCATCTGCATCTTGATCCTCAGTTTGCTAGCTTAATTAAATGTAAATTTATAGGTGTGGTAGTCGATGACTTGCGCTACTATGTACAGTTATGTCAAGATTTTCACTTACTGAGAACAACCAGTTGGAGTTGGACTGCTGACAACATTCTAAAAGGGATTCTAACTAGCAAATATGAAACTTTGATGAAATATTTCACTGGCAAAAGGCAAAAGTCATGTTACTGCTTCTTTCTATAAATATCATTGCACAACCGTCAAGGACACTTCTTTACTATTTTATTTCATTATTATCCTTATTTTATTGATTAACAATTGTTTCATTTTCGGTTGACTTCTTTTTGAAATTGATTGAGATTAGTGCTCTTAAACTAAACGAGCTTGGCTCGGCTCGGCTCGAGTTCGGCTCGAGCTCGTTTAAGCTCGGCTCGATAAGGCTCGTTAAGACTCGAAAAATGATTTTTTATATAATTTTCTATAGTTCGGCTCGTTAAGGCTCGAGATCGGCGCCTTAACGAGATGAGCTCGAGCTCAATTTCTGGCTCGTTTATTTAACGAGGCTCGGCTCGTTTACAACCTTAATTGAGATGAAAATCTTGTTGTATTTATGCACATAATATGTGTTATTTGTTCATTTCTCACTAAATATATGGTTACAACTCACAACAGTAACCTTCTTCTTTTGTAGTAATTTGATTAAATTGAACCAGTGCTTCTGCTTTTGATTCTAGTGATTTGATTTCTACGATCCAGCGTAGATTGTAAATTGTGCGTTCTTTTCTGTCATATTACTGCAATAATCTCTATACATTGTTTTCTAAATTTTTAGGACTTTTAGGTCTAGATTTTTGTGATGCCCGATCACATATGCGTGAAATGATCTCTTTGTCTTTAATGCTTAAAATAAATTAAATGACACGAACAGCCAGTACTTGCGTTTTCATCCTGAAGAATGAGGTCAACTATAATTAAGTTTAAAGGATTAGTTAGCACCAGAGAAGGATATTGATTTATTCTCTTTTCCGTAAGATTTTGTCAATGTGATTGCACACATTATATTTTCAACCATACTTTAGCTTCTTATGAATTCGAACTTCTGTATATTATTGTAATTTTTTAACGTTGTCCTTGTCCGCCGCCGCTGAGATTTTGTGCAATACACTTGCTTTATAAAAATGACCGATCTTTACATTCAACCTTACTGTAAATTATTAGATGTTCAGTAATAATGTTTGATATTTTTATCATTATTTTTGTTTGTGTAAGTTGTACTAGAAATTAGTATTATACACACTGTATAGGATTTGACTGGTTCTTCGGCATTTCATTTCTGGCATCACGTGTGAATTTTGAAATTTTAAACTTTTTCCATCATGATGTAATTGTGTTTTGCACTTTCTTTATATAAATGATATGTCATCTTTCCAACGCTACTAGATATTGTGAATATAAATATAGATCTTTTTGTTGAGGAAACTATTTTTGTCTCTACAGGTGAATGAGTTTTGAGGGTTATAACATCGACTAGTGTGTTTATGGCTTCAGTGGGTATGGCACCTGCATCTGGCTTAAGGGAGTCAGGTACTCGTGCTGTGGGGGTGGATAGGTTGCCCGAGGAGATGAATGACATGAAAATCCGAGATGACAAGGTAGACTCTTGCTCCAGAAATATGTACTCTATAGCTTTATTCCTTGCAAGTATTCTAATCTTCAGTGTGCCTAACTCTAAGACATTGATGAATAAATATTTTTTACAGGAAATAGAAGCAACAGTAGTGGATGGCAACGGGACTGAGACAGGCCACATAATTGTAACAACCATTGGCGGCCGAAATGGCCAGCCAAAGCAGGTCTGTGCATCTCTCTCTCTCTCTCTCTCTCTCTCGCGCGCGCGCGCGCGCTGATGCCTGACCTTTCCTTGTGTCATATAATTCTACTGAGATTTTCGTGGTACAATGAAACCCCTCTATGTGACATGAGCCATCCACCTGGTCCATTCAGTAATAGGAAAAAGTCATAGGGAAAAGGAAATGGTACGGGGGCAGATGATTTTCCAGTTTGTTTTGTTGAATTATAATGTTTTTGTTTAGTGAGGACTCTCATGATCATAAGCTTAATCAGAAGCTGTTGGTCCTTTTACATGGGGATCCAGGTTGTTGGGATTGTCAAATAGCCAAGTGAAAAATTTGTGTAACAAACTTGTATTTTTTTGAAATTGCATTCACAAAATGCTCCAGCAGAATAGAATAGTGTATATTTCAATCCCGATACTTGTTGCGTGAAAGTGATTAATGATAATAGATGTGTTCTATGTGAAGCATGAGCGTTGTACATTATGTTATTTGCATGTGGTGTGGCTTGGTTTTTATATGATTTTGTGATGGAATTTTGTTTATCAAGAATCATATTTTTTTTTTTTTTTTTTTTTTAATTTTTGGATTTTTAGACAATTAGCTACATGGCTGAACGCATTGTCGGGCAAGGATCATTTGGAGTAGTATTCCAGGTATTATCTTGTATTGTTTTTCACGTTGGAAAAGAAATGCATACTGGATACTACTTCTGCATATTATTGGTTACTGATGGTCAAATATCAGTATTTCTCAACATTTTATTGCTTACCCAGGCAAAATGTCTGGAGACTGGTGAAACAGTTGCAATAAAGAAGGTTCTTCAGGATAAGAGGTATAAGAACCGCGAGTTGCAGACAATGCGTCTTCTTGACCATCCAAATGTTGTTTCTTTGAAGCACTGCTTCTTCTCAACAACAGAAAAGGATGAACTATATCTCAATCTGGTGCTTGAGTATGTCCCCGAAACTGTTCATCGTGTGATCAAACACTATAATAAGTTGAACCAGAGAATGCCTCTGATTTATGTGAAGCTGTACACTTACCAGGTATTGTTCCCATTTTTCTGCATTTTTATATTCGATGAGCTATGTGAATGATGCCCATCTTTGGTAATGTTTGATTTACTCGGTTCGTAATGTTGCAGGCTGCCAAGTTACAGTGTTACTGTTATCTTTTGCGCCTATCAAATTCATGTGGAGTTTTTATCTAATACTTATTCTTTGATTGTTGGGTTCTGTTTTTAAAGTGCTTTCACTTATCACATGATAATGTTAATGAGTCGATATGACTTGTATGGCGGTACTCATTGTGGAGTTGATTATGTTGTTATTTGGCAGATTTTCAGAGCATTGTCTTACATTCACGGAGTTATTCGAGTATGCCACAGGGACATAAAGCCTCAAAATCTATTGGTATGTTGGTGTTTTCATTGCTTATCTCAAATTGCCTCGTTTGTGTCTTTTATCTTGCAATGTTGTCTGAATTTTGTATATTGCTGTCATCAACATTCATTTGATCGAGTTGGAGGATTCGTCCTCTTTATTCTTTCTGCTGTTTGATAAATTGGATGATACACGTGTGAATGAGAATTGAAAATTTCTTGTCATGTTCCCTTTTCAACTATATTCTCAAAAAATTCTTCAAGTCTATAAAGTGATGACATTATGTGATAAAGTAAGGGTGAAAAGCAAACGAAAATAATAGATAATCAATATTTAAGAAAATAACTCGAGACGAATCACGTCCTGCCTAAGGAAGAACTTAAAGCCGACAATTCTATTCAACAAAAGATAACCCCAAGTATCTAATGCTAGTATACTTTAATAGTGTCCTAATCCTAACCCAAATTATAACCTACTGGATATTCTAAACAAATCGTCCCAAAAGCCGAATTATTGGAATAAATGAAATAACAATTGATCTCTAACATTATGCAGGTGAATCCTCATACCCACCAGGTCAAATTATGCGATTTTGGAAGCGCTAAAGTTTTGGTATGCAGAATCAATCACAAAACTTCTGTTGGAATCAAGTGGGTGTTGACTTTTAAGATCAATTTTCTTTGGCAGGTTAAAGGAGAGCCCAACATCTCTTATATCTGCTCTAGGTATTATAGAGCACCAGAACTTATTTTTGGAGCGACTGAGTACACTACTGCTATCGACATATGGTCTGCTGGTTGCGTGCTTGCTGAGCTGCTTCTTGGACAGGTATATACGACCTGTGTATCAACATGTATGTGGGTTCTGTCCTTTTCCACTTAATGCCTCTAGATAATTAACTTTCTTCGCTTTTGCTTTTTTTTTTTTCAGCCTCTATTTCCTGGTGAGAGTGGTGTAGACCAGCTTGTCGAGATCATCAAGGCACTTTCTCCCCCTCTCTCTCTCTCTGTGTTTTTGTTTCTATTTTGACTTCTTTAAGCTCTTAGTACCATTACCATTTGTTGAAGAAGAGGCTTTTTCTGGTTGTTTTTTAGCAGGGGCGGATCTAGAAAAAAATTTTGGGGGGGACTAGAGTTGTTAATCGAAAAAAACTGTCTGCGAACTCGGTCTGACTAACACAAACTCGAGCTTAACCTTTTCTTTTACTTAAATGAACTAATCTTAGACAGAAAATCGAATTTGTGTATTAACTGAGTTGTGTCTTACTTGTTTATTAAATGAGTCAAGCGGTGCTAACTCATTTTTTTAATCGAAGACGGGCTTGCACATGAGATATTTTAGTTTGATTCTACTTGAATAACACCTTTAAAGATGACATATAATTTTTATAAATAACACACACACACACACATGCATACAATTTCATTTTATATTAAATAGATAAAATAAATAATAAAAATGTACTTTGATATTAAAAAATTGTGTTTGATATTATTTCATATCACGAGACTCATTAACAGTTGATTCATTGTTAATTGTTGCTGCGATTACTTTTCGATCCCGTAAAATTGCATATCTTGCATGCTCTGCTATTTCAATTTTTTATTTTAAGATGTCACTTATCTCATACATTCAATTTTATTAAATCCTTTATTAACAAAAAAAAAAAATAAATATTATAGATGGAGAGTGAAAATTTACTAACAAAAATGTAATGTACTTAAAAATGATTAATAGACAGAGTAGTACAATAATTAGTAATAATTATAAAATGTAGGTATAAATTGAACATGCTTATAATATATATTTATATAGTAAAGATTAAAGAATACAAATTAGTAATATACTTACAATATGCATATATATATATATACATATTAAATAACCAAAAGTTTGGGGGGACAATAGCCCCCCCCCCCCCTCCCCAACCACAATGTGCATCCGCGGCTGTTTTTTAGTCGTTTAGATTTTTATCTTGTTTCTTTCTTTAATATGAGTTGCTGAGAAATATTGAAGAAAAGGAGGGGAAGGTATTCAGAGTTACGTTAGAGCTGTCCTACAGTTGTATCGAATGACAATTTTGTCTGTAAATTGATGTTTCAGGTTTTGGGTACTCCGACGAGGGAGGAAATCAAATGCATGAACCCCAATTATACTGAGTTCAAATTCCCACAAATTAAAGCCCATCCATGGCACAAGGTAATTGTTGATGAGTTTGTTTGCAGTCATTTCTGTTGGGCGTTTGCTTCCTTTTTTCACCATGGTTTTATTCAATCGACTCCAGATATTCCATAAGCGCATGCCTCCAGAAGCTGTTGATCTTGTTTCGAGGCTGCTGCAGTACTCTCCTAATCTTCGTTGCTCAGCTGTGAGGATCTTTGCTTTTCGTAAACTTTCTATTGAGATGTGGCGAGGTCTTTTGCCATTCACAAATATTTGATATAGCAATTTACATTAGGCTTATAGGAGTAGTGTGGATTGATTGGTTCGTTTTCTTCTCTAAACATATCATGTATGTTGCTAGTACCGATGATCTTTTTAACATATGGGAACAGAAATTTCATAATTATATATGTTTTATAAGGGAAGAATCTGTTTTAGAGTAAAAGGTAACAATGCCATTCATAGTTATTTTTTGAACTTCTCCATTTTAAAATGAACGGGTAGTTAGTTAGTAATGTATATTGACTTTTGATTGATTTTTTTTTTGTTAACTAGAGTTAAGTTTTGAAAAAGTTGGTTTAATTAGGTTTCATTGAGATTTTGAGTTTGTATTAAAATAATATTTAAAATAAAATAATTAATGTTGGTTTGGTGTAAATGTATGAGAGAAGTGATTGCAAGTGATGGACAGTTAAAATTATGTGAAGAGGAATAATGAATTAAGGTTGATGCAATGTGTAATTGATTGGCATTATATAATTATATTGATAATATTGAGTGCAGTGAGTTGAGTTGAGTTAGATTTGAGTTGGGATTGAATTTTTTTTGGATTTATCTATATACAAGCATGCACTAAAGGTATATTGGTGGTTTTACCGGCATCAAACCTATTGTGTTGTTTTAATCAACGAAACTTGCTACAGTTGGATGCCCTTACCCACCCCTTCTTTGACGAGCTTCGTGACCCGAGCACTCATCTTCCCAATGGCCGTTTCCTTCCTCCATTATTCAACTTCAAGCCTCATGGTACAAATTTTCTACTTTTGACCCATTTTTAGTTTTTATTTTTATTTGTAGATCGTTAATATTATATTGCATTTTTGTTTTCAGAGTTGAAGGGTGTTCCTGTGGAGACGTTGACGAAATTGATTCCGGAGCATGCAAGGAAGCAGTGCCCCTTTCTCGGCCCATAATTTCCCCTGAGTACTGAACAGGTTATTTATGTTGTGTCCTGATTATTCAATACCCTTTTCCAACTTTTCCTGTTTGCTGCCTTGTATTTGTATTCCCTTTTGTAAAACTAAAAGCCAGTCTCCAAACCTCAAACGGTGTTGTATTGTTGTTTGTATTGTACTTGTGTTCTCTCAATGGTCCACTGTTGTTAAACTCTTGTTAGGGTGAACCCTAACTATTTATTACCTTTTTTTTTTGTCAAAATTTGCGTTACTGTCTTATGAGATGGAACTCGTGTTTACATTCCTCCGTCACTGGCTCTCATGTTGTTATCGTTGTATGAGTTAGTACAAAATATTGGGAGGGGCATGTTGAGATTTTTAGTGGTTTTTGTTATTGGAAGAAAAAAAAAAAAACGACGAAGAGTCCCGAGGATAGCCACATATGGCGCTCGAGTATTTTTCTTCTTTCTTTATGATATTCCCTTGTGTATGTCAATGGTGGATGTTCGTATGAATGTGTATGTTTCAACCTTTTCCTTGTGAGTTGGTTTGTGGCCTGAGATCTGCGCGACCGCGAGTGGGATTTTGAACGGCTTGGCCTTTAGTCGGCGATACTCACCGTGAGATTTTTTTTTTTAGAGAGAGAGCGACGACTTTGCTTTTAGGGAATCTGAGGGATCTCCTTAAGGGCGGCGGATGCTTGATGTTTGATTGCGCGAAATGCAAGAAGTGGAGAGAATTATTCGCCATCTTTAGCATTATGTTCGTTGGTTCGTGAAAGTCGTTGTAGCCATTCTGATCGTCACAAGAGAGATGTTTAAGATTTTGCAAATGGTGTGTTAGCGTATTGATATGTGACAAGGATTGTGGCTTCAGCCACATGCGTTGATGGCTTCGGCCCCATGCTCCTATGAAAATCTAGCTTCGTTGATGGTTTATTATATTCGTGATTTTTGCGGGGTCGTAAGTAATCTTCAGAGGGGCTGATTTATTTGTGTAGTTTGTTGCTGCCCTGATGAAGTGAGTTGGTATTCATCAAATCTTTGGGTTGTTTTTGTTATTTTTCATGTATCAGTGGACGAGATGTTAGCATAGAGAGGTAGCAGCATTGTTTTAATATGGGGTTGGTGACAAAATATGTTGAGGTTGACCCCTTGAACAAAATAGTGGACGGTATAGAAATTATCTGAGGGGCCACTTATTAACATCACGGAAAGATAAAGGCGTCTAACGAGTTTGCTGATGTGTAGGACTTTTTCCTTTGCGAAAGTGCACTCCTTTTTTGGCGTCAATGTCTTGAAGTCGTACGAGAGTTGGATTTGACGTCGCCAATTTGTGTTTTGAGAATTTCTGCATGATCAACATTGTTGTAAGGTTTGTTTGCTTCACGGTCACCTTCGTACTTATTTTGTTATGAGCACGAAGGGAAGCGCTCATGTTACATCTTCAGTAGAATTCAAATTGGCCCCAGGTACCGACAACAGAGGGTGAAATTTCATTCTCATGAGGATTAAGATCGACCCGCGTTGCATCGTTAAGAGAATTTAGATCTGCCGTGCATTGCATTGTCAGGGAATTATAGGTCTGCCCCCATGTTTAACACCCGAAGGGTCAAACTCACATTGAAACGTTATGGGGATTTTAGATCGGCCCTCCCATTGTATCGTCAGGGGAATTTAGATCGGCTCCCATGTTCTGACAATAAAGGTGATTGGTTGACTCTTTGATCCGTCGTCGTACCGCCTCTCTTGGTATGTTAAAGTCGAGCCTTCCATCTTTGATAGGTTAAATTGTCGATTGGGGATAACTGTGGATCATCGACTAAGGGGCGGCATAAGCGACTCTTGTCAAAGGAGCCTATTGCAATCATGATGCACACGACTAGCAGATGAAAAGTTTCGTCGAGTTCCCTGGTTACGCGTGGTGGCCTGCGTGCACATTCGTGAGTACTTGGTCTACACGAAAGAGTCGATCTCGGGCAGAATTTTTCAACGTTGGAACTAGTGCGATGTTTGGTGTCGACGCACGAAAGTGTCGAATGACGGGGGTTGAACTGGCTTAGACGAATGGGGACCGAGTGACTGAAAGTTGCGAATGACTAGTCGCGAGGGCTGCTGACGAAGGTGGTGGCTGCTAGGAGGAGGGCTTATCATGCAACTGAATCCTAAAATGGTTCACGCTGTCGTTCACACAAACCCTTACATATCCCTTTCTAAATCGTTACTCTACCCAAATGGAAGGGCATCCCAACTGACCCTTCATATCCCTCCCTTAATCTCGTCACCTGTCCAGACTAAGGGTTGCTCGATCGACCCTCCATATAATCTAAGCAGAAATCAGACAGATAATGGTATGGTTCTAACTTTTAAGCAGTTTTTTTAAAATAAAGAAAGAAGAGATTGCTTCACACATATTATCTTTCACAATAAGCAAAAAATGTTGAGAAAAGAGAGGGGACATACTGATAGGACAAAGATGTCACCCGGGTTCCCTCGACTTGGACGGCCACCGTACCTGCAAGAACCCAAAGTCGGGGACCTCGGGAGGGGTGCCCGGCTTTAGGCCTCTGATACTTAAGTCAGTACTTGATTCATATGAGAATGCATAGAGAGAGATAGAGAGAGTGTAGGGAGAAAGTGTGTAGAAATGTGTAGAGAATCCCTCAAATGAGTACCTTCTCCCCCTTTTTATAGGGGGAGTGTACCTTATAGTCCAAGTTGGGCTTGGCCTAGGTTGGGCTTGGCCCATATTATCATATCAAGTGTCTTAGACCATGTACAAGCGTATTCTTCAATATATATCCATAAAAACCAAGAACCCAAAGTCGGGGACTCCGGGAGGGGTTCCCGGCTTTAGGCCTCTGATGCTTAAGTCAGTACTTGATTCATATGAGAATGCATAGAGAGAGATAGAGAGAGTGTAGGGAGAAAGTGTGTAGAAATGTGTAGAGAATCCCTCAAATGAGTACCTTCTCCCCCTTTTTATAGGGGGAGTGTACCTTATAGTCCAAGTTGGGTTTGGCCTAGGTTGGGCTTGACCCATATTATCATATCAAGTGTCTTAGTCCATGTACAAGTGTATTCTTCAATATATATCCATAAAACCCGGTCGGGTATGACATGTTATATCAGATACTACCGGTCGAGCCGACAGACTAGTCGTGGCTATATCACATACCATTCTCACCAGGAGTTTTCCTAGGGTTTAAGCTAAACAGAGCATTCTGAATCTTCTCCTCATCAACATCAGCCGCTCTTGGTTAAGACTAGTAGAGATGGAACAGGGGATAAGTTGTAGAATGTGCTCTTCATCTTGACTTCCATTATAGGAGAATAGCTCAGAGTAATACTGACAAATGGCGTTCTCAATATCCTGCTTGGGCTCACAAACTCTTTCACCTTCTACCACAAGTCTGTTTATTGCATTTGATTTCCTTCTTTGCATTGCAATGCATGAAAGACCTTTGTATTTCTGTCCCCATTCATCAACCACTGGTCCCTAGACTTTTGCCTCTAGAATTTTTCCTCAGAACATTGAGCTTCTTCCACTCCCTTTTCATCTTGTCCCAACAGTCCCAATTTCTTTCACCCCCTTTAGCTCTAATTTCCTCTAACCCAATTGTCTAACCCAATTGTCAGCTGTTCCACATTCTTAGAATTCTCAAATTTGAAAGCTTGGCTCCACTTCAGTAGGACAACTCTAGTCTTCTTGATTTTCTCTTTGATATTGAACATGGGAGTCCCAGAACCTTGAGAAGACCAAGTGGTTGTAACTACCTCCTCCACACCTTCTTTAGACACCCATCTACTATCAAACTGAAACCTAGGTTTCCTTTCTTTACTACTCAGCCCATCATCTGATAGAATAAGTAAACTGTGGTCTGAGGAGGTTTTAAGACAATTGCGGACCAAGCCATCTTTGTGGACCAATGCCTAAATGAGTTAATGCGCAGATGTCTGAATGAGTTAACGTAACTTGACGATTAGTGATTGTGGAAATATATTGATAAAATTACGCCATGCACTAGACATTTCGCTTTTTATTACACAATTAAACAGTTTTGTAAATATTAGCAATATGACTGAAAATCTTGTTTACATTTGCACATATACTAGAAAAATTATTGTATTAGTTATTGACTAATTTAAACATTAATTGACTAATTTAAGGGGAAATGTATATGTTTCTAAAAACAAAATCCCTATTTTTGTAGTAAGAAAATCTCTCTCATAACTCATTAACCACTCATTAAGTCAATACATTTCCCCGTAACTGCAAACCCTAACCTTCAAGCAACACAAACCATGGGCAAAAATTAACATCAGACGAAGTCCTTACAGCGACGCCGAAATTCTCCTCACAGGAGATCGTGTTCGCGTCTCAGTATATGATATGTATATGTATATAAGTTCAAGATATGTTATGCATAAGTTCACAACATGTTTTGTTTTTCAATTGTATGTTTTATGTTCAGTATATGCCAAGTATATATTCATAAAAAACAAAGGTATGTATCACAACAGACTGGTTTTCTCCCTTTACAAAATGTATGTTTATATCCAATATATGATATGTTATGTATAAGTTCACAACATGTTTTGTCTTTTCAACTGTATATTTTGTAGGTTTTATGTTCAGTATATATGCAATAAACAAAAAATACCTGTTTGATTTCGTATATTTTTAAACGTTTGTTCATCAACATAGACTAGTATTCACGATCGTGTAGTTTGTATTTTGGAAGATGATGTAGTTTTGAAATTCAAATTCTCTCTCTTTCTATTTCATATTGAAACATCCTACTTTGTAGGATATATAACTTGACCATATAATAATTTTGTTATGTTAAATCGAAAATCCCATAACCAGAGCAATTTAAGGGAGTTGCATTTGTTTTGGTAACTGATATCTTACATCTTTACAATTAAATGTCATGTAATTTGCAAAGATGCAATTAAGATTTGCCCATTTCATTCACTTGCAATTATTTCCAAATCACATGGTAAAGATGAAAATTCGCCAAATATATTTTGTCCAATTAAAAGTTGAAATCCAACAGGCGTTAGTTGACATAACATTAAAAAGAACAAAGATTTCAATCGTATGGCAAACATAAGAAGCATGGTGAAAATAGCAAAGAAAGTGCTGCAAGGGGAAAAGATGGACATAAACATGAAATCAAACGTAATTGTAACCTGCGATGATCTTTTAGCTATCTCTGGAGTCTGCGAAGCCTTTTTTAAAAAGAGCTGATCAAGGTCGAAACTTTGAAATTGAAACCTTCATTATGCGACAACCAATTAGCTTAGAGGGAAAAAGGGAACTCATAGCGTAGAAAGTAAAAGAACCACATTTGTATCATTCCTTACAATTAACGGTTAGTAAATTTTTATGACTCCATTAGTAGATGGTTAGGTAATTAGGCCCAAATGGAAATGACCATGAGAACATTCTTTTTTAAGTAATTAAACCAAACAGGACTTGAGAGCAGTTTATAACACAAGGTGGCTCTCTTTCTCTGCATCTGTAGACATGAAACATGACATCAGCTTGCATCTGCCAGCTTTACGCAACATTGTCAAGTAAATACTATTGCCAAATAGGTAACATTTCACAATCATATTAATTATGCTTTTTCGAGGCAAGAAACTTGTTCATCAGATTCAGGTGTAGGGATCAATGACAAAAACTGCTCTAGGTTCCGAGTAATGTGCAATTACTAATATATCCCAAATAAGTTTCCAAAGAAACCTTGGCTTTAGTCGGTCTCTAAAACAATGGCTAATTAGCCTAAAGGTTACATTTTCCAAAAGGGAATTTCAAATGCGAGAGAAAGTGCAAGATGAGTATGATAGAAGTAAGGAATCAAACATCAAGGATCTTATATTGTAAAACTTTAAACCTTTGGCGACCTTCCTTGCCAACGTTTCCCCAAACCTCGGATTTCCTGTGCCTGACGTTTTATCATACACTAAGAAAAAATGAAACAGTTGAAGCTCCATAAGAAGGATAGCCACATTCACACTGCAGCTATCGATTTTCCAATCTGCTAAGAACTCATATCAAATTCTGTAAAAAAGAGAGAAGACAATGGCGAACAAAACCACACAAGTCCTAGATTTCAGATTTGACAAAAATGTCATGATAGCAAATAGTAATTATCCTCCATGAAGCTGATAACCTAAACTACTAGAGCAAATCACACCTCACATAGCTGTAACAGGAACATAAGCAAACATTAACCCCAAAAAAAAGAAAGAAAGAAAGATGCAAATACCAAAACTGCGTGCCACCGAATATCAACCCCACTTGATGATTGTTCATCTTTGTCACTGCACTTGAATTGCTCGACCAAAAGACTGCATAAACCGTATAAATGTCGGCCAATTTTCTCCACCAATTCAGAGTTTACTGCGAAACAATTTTTCTCTCATATATAGGCAATGCTATGGAATCCGAAAACTTCAAGTGAAAGCACATAATCCCACTCCATTTTCTCGGCACAACCTTAATCACACCATCAACAGCCTCAAACACATTCTCCACAATCTCATCACCTTCATTAACACCCCATTTCCCCACTCGCACCGCACTACAAGTCCCGCTGCTCAAACACAGCAAGCTCGAATTATACGCCTTCTCCATCTCCTCCTTCCAGTTGCTGCCATCAGCGTTCAACTCAAGCGGCACCGGGATTTTCCTCTTCTTCTTGTAGAAAACCTTGCCCATCACCTTAGGAAGCAAGGAGACGATGCGTTTGTCCGCCATAAACACATCGAACGAGTTGTACAGCTTCTGCTTCGACTCGAAGGACTTGTAGTCGGATTTGAGCTTCGAGAGCTTGAAAACACGCCTGATGAATGGAATGCCTCGAGCTGCCAGAATCTTCTGCGCCGATTCGGATGTGATTGTTTTGCCGTCAACGATGAGGCAGAGGTTCAAGGCGGAGTAATCTACGGGGAGAAGCGAGTGGCGGAGGGGGATGCGGTGGGGCGCGAGCGTATGGGTTTTTGGTGGGGCTTTTTTTAGGGTTACTGAGAGGTATACGAAATCGTCGCTTTCGTCTTCATGATGTTCTTCTTCTTCGTGGTGGCGCTTCTCAAGGTCGGATTTTGAGATAAATTTCTTCTTCTTCTTCCATTTGAGGAGGGCAGTCACTGCTTTGCGAACTGTATCTTCCTTGATTCGGTCTCTACCGGAAGCTGCCATGGCGGCGACTGGACAATCTAAAGGGTTACCGTAGGCGGTGAAGGAGTGTAGAAAGGGAGAAGATTTTGCAGACAGGGTCGGCGATATGTTCAATTAATTGCAAATTGGTCCTCTGGCTTTGTAATAAAGTAAAACTAGTACGATCTCGTATATGACACGAGTGTCTGTTAAAAAGTATTTATATTTAAAATGACACTATCAAATATACTACCTAATCATTTTATAGTATAATATTTTCTCAACTTATGTCATATAACTATCTAGTAGTTATATTTATTTATTTTATAAATAATTATATTTTTGAAACTAAAATTAATAGATGATTAAATTTTTATCTGTAAATATTGATATAATTATTTTACCTTATCACATAACATAGATGGCAAATCGAAACTAATGATGAGATGATTGATTTGATAAATTATATATGAAAACTTTATAATAATTAAAAAACTTTTAAAATATAGTTACGATTTGTGTTTCGAAATATCCTAATTCTCAAATTCACCAGCGCCTCTCTTCTTCTCTGTCGATTTCCCATCTCCGGCAAGTGTTCGTCCGTAACCGCTCGGCCCATCTCTGATTTGCGTCCCTTCCGTGATACTTTGTTTGGTGGACGGATGGCCGAGGTCACCCCATGGTCGGTTTCGCCTTTCCCGGCTAGAGCTTCTTGGTTATGGTCGTCGGCTTCTCGATACTGAGGTGGCGTTGGGCGGGGTGTGGATCTGGGAGTGGGGCGAGGCTCCGGTGCTGCGACGTCCAGCATCGAGGTGGTCGGGGCTGCGGGACCAAGCTGCTCTCACCTTCTCGGTCTTCTGGTGCTAGGGACGAAGGGAATGTCGGCGCTTCACTGTTCGATTAGTAGGGTTAGGCAAGTGTGGGTAGTGCTGGGGGGAGTCGGTTCGTGGTTCCTCTGGTTGGGCGGGTCGATATAATTGGTATTGGTTGGAGGTTCGAGTTCAGATTCTGTATATGCGGTTCGCAGTTTCTGAAGCGGTCCATCGGGCTGTGGATCTTTTTGGAGTTGACTGTTTCTCTGCTGATTCGGCCTAGTTGATCTGCCAGGGAAGGGAGAGCTTTAGTTTCAGTTTTGTTTTGTTTTAGGAGCGTTGTTTGTTTGTTTTGTGTTGTTAGGTCTTGTGTTTTTTGTTTGGGTCGTTGGTTTTTGTGAGCCAGAGTTGGAGCAGACATTATCCTATTGGGATCAATTCCTTTCTCTATTCTCCTATTGGGAGCTTTATAGTTTCTTAGTTTTTGTTGTGTCTGTAGTGCCGTAAGTCTTGTTTTCGGTTTCTAGGCGTTGCTAGTATCGGGATTTTAAGCGGTCGTCAAACCTGTCCTCTAAATGTATTCAGCTTTTGGTCGTATTAATCAACTAGGGGTTGTATAATCCGCACATTTGTGCGTTTTGTTATATAATATTCTCTATCGTTTTACAAAAAAAAAAAATCTATTTACAATTAAAGTCAGTAAAGTGTATTATAACTAAAAAAAGATTGTGAGAATAAGAAATATTAAAGCAAAAAAATAATTCCTTGTAAACCACGTCCTAAATAGGAATTTATTTTCAAACACAATTAATGCTCATAAAATTACCATAAATATTTAATATATTTTTGAATAATTTCAATCCTAATTATTTATGGAGTGGAACTAAATTAAAAGTTATCCAAGTCAAATAACAATCATAAAATTTTGTCAAATAAGATCCCGAAGCGTGCGAGTCTGCCACTTAGGCTCAACACATTCGGGAATTATATATAGCGGGTTATAACACGAATGGATTTCTTCACTTATATTGTCTAGTGGTGATGTCGTTAGAAGGGGGCTTCAGTTGGTCGGTTCGGTTCTAGTTAGCCTTACCCTTAAGTGGAATTTGATTTAGATCTGTGTCGAGTGTCGTGGTCTTGCCTTCTTCGGTGTCTTCTTCGGGTGTCACCTTCAAGGAGAAATTTTGGAGTAACTTATTTGCTGTGAAGAGGGCTTTGTTGTATCGTTAAGGTGTATGTCGTAGTTGCTTTTGGTTTTCTTTTAATTTTTTCAGTCCAACTGTGTATGGCTTTTAGTCTTCTTTATGGAGTTCGTTTGTCTTCTTTATGGAGTTATAGATGAAGTGCTTGATTTTTTCCTTTACTCTTAGCTTCCAACGTCTAATCCTTGCACTTTTGTTTGTCATAGCATACCTGCTACTTTCAACCTCATCAATAGAACAACACTTTTCAGTTACTAGTTTAGAATACAATGCAGTTATTGAGAAGTTACCTTTAACATAAAAGTTACACTTCCACTTTTCAGGCATATTGAGATTCATAGTTTTAATTTTTAGAATTTAGTAGCATCTTCTGTCTGGAAATTTGCTAAGGTTAGTTCAGTGTTCAATCTACATCAACCATCACACAGAAGATCCTCAACCCAAATCAGATTATCCCAAACAACTTATCTAAAGGCAGGTTTTCCCCTTTGCAGATTAGGAACCTAGTTATAATCAGAAATTTTGTGTTTTTACCATTCTAGACCACAATTTCAACCCCACTTCTCAGCAATGAAATCAAACAAATCCAGGAACTCCATAGCCAAAATGCATTGGTCTTTTTCTTACAGTCGAGCAAGGATGAGGAATCAAAGTACCTTTGCTTACGAACCTTGCTAACCAGAAGCTCTGGCTGAGTCAAAACTCTCCAAAGATGCTTGATCACCAGAGCAATGTTAAATATATGGATGTCCTGAAATCCCAGACCTCCATCATTCTTTGGCAGTGTTAATTTATTCCGAGCTCTCTAGAGTAAACCCTGCTCAAGGTCATCCCTTTTACACCATCAGAAATCAGCAAACAACATGTTCACATCTATGAAAATACCCAAAGGTAAGATAAAACAAGACATTACAAATACATGGAGAGTTGAGAACATATTTCACCAAAACATCTTTCCTTGCAGTGGAAAGAAATTTATATTCCAGCAAGATATCTTGTTTCTGTCTGCATCAAACACAAAAGAGAAAGAATCTCTTTTTGATACCCTAATTCCCAAAGGAACGCCAAGATGGATCTGTGGACACCAATTCCATCCAAAATATTACAAAGTTTGGTTTTTAGAGAATCAGTGACATTCTTACTGAGAAATATAGAAGATTTAGCCATATTCACTTTCTGAGCAACAAAGAGATGATATTTATTCATAATTTCAAGCAGAGTTATGGCATGAGCATCATCAGCTTTACAAAAAACCAAAGAGTCGTTAGCGAATAGAAGATGAGGTATGTTAAGTCCATGTTTAGATAATTCGATACCATTGGAATCTCAAACCCTGATTTTGTGAGAAATAAGAGAAGAAAACACCTGAGAGACCAAGATAAATTGATAGGGTGACAACAGATCACCTTACATACTACCTCTGGATGGGGTAACAAATCCACTCACTTTCTCATTCAAGTTAAAGGAAAAGGATGAGGAGGAAGTACAAGCCCATATCCACTTAATGAAGGTAGTGTGAAACCCCATTTTAAACATTGCATTCCTAATGTTGTCCCACTCAATCCAATCATAAGCCTTCTCCTGTCCAATTTAATGGCCATAAAAACATTTGGATCTGGCCTATGTCCATTTAGAAAATGAAAAACCTCTTGGGCAATAATAACATTATCCATAAGCCGCCTTCCTGGAAAAAATGCAGTTTGGGACAAGCTAAACAATCATCTAGGCAAACTTTGAGTCTTAGGGCTAAGATTTTTGCAATGATCTTGTACACAACACCACAAAGACTAACATGTCTAAAATGACTCAGGGAAGAAGGGTTCAAACACTTTGGCACCAGAGTAATAACAGTGTGATTCCAAGATTTCAAGAGTCGACCAAAATGGAAGAATCTTTTTACAGCACAACACAAGTCTGTCTCCACAATAGGCCAAAAATGTAAAAAAAAAAAAAGAGCAGTGATACCGTCCTTCCCAGGAGCCGTGTCTGGAACCATGCTGAACAAAGTTGACTGGACATCCGAGTCTTCATAAATCATTGACTTGGAAAACTGTAGAGGGCCCATCCAGTCCTCTACAGCTTTAGGTTGGCCTTCTCCACCTGCTGCATCTCTTCTGTTTTAGCTTCTTCTTTTTTTTTTTTTCTTTTCTTACTCCTACTGTGTCACTGGACTTCAACACCCCTTTGATATCAGATTCTTCTCTACCTTTCTTCATGGTGGTTCTCTTGGGATATACCAATCCCCCCTGATGACCTCAGAAGTCTGCCTTCAGCAAATTAGTTCTTTTTTCGGGCTTTGGGTTTGACAGTCTAGACTAGACCAAAGGATAATCTATTCTCTTCTTTTGGTTTGTGTCCCTCAGAGATCAGAGGTGCATAGCTCAAGCTCTTTCTGTTGGATCATCAACGGTTTTTCATGGGCTTTGTTACTAAAACCACACATCGACTAACTTAGTTGGTCCAAAAGAGCCCCCTTACTCCTTATGCATGTTTGCTTCTCAATATGAATAGTTAGCGATCCTTCAGTAAGGGTTACCACATCCTCTGAATTTTGTCTTTGTTGTTTAGGATTAGTAGTTGAATTGTTAGAATTGAGCTTTGAAGCTTTTTGGCCGATCTCCACATTGTTCCTTGAACCACTTGTCTGGCTATTCTTTCCGTTTAGAGATGGTTCGCATGCTTTAAGCAACTCTACATACTGCCCTTCTTGCACTTTATCCATTTCAATATCACTCACCCTCAAGTCACAATTCCTATCTAAGTGACCTATCTTTCCACAGTAATGAGAAAGACTCACCAGTTTTTCAAATCTAAAGGTAACCATCACTTTCTTGTGTTCCTAACTTGATATGAGTGCATCTTTGGGAGGGCCTCCCTAAGGTTGACAGAAACCAATAATCCGATAAACTACACAACTCACCCTCTGTTTTACAAAACTCCACTGAAGCTTTTCCCAGCTTTAACCAAACATGAGTACACATCTAGTTGAGAGGGGTATTAAAAGCTTGAACCCACAGATTAATCTCCTCAAAACACTGATGCTTACTATGCAGTCCCTCCACCCAATCATGAGGATTAATGACTGGTTTTCAAATAACCAGTTGTGTCCAGCTGCCACTTTCTTCTTATCTTCTTTGTTGCTGAAAATAAACTGGAGGAAATTGGGTTCGATTTCCTTAACCTCCAGAGCTTGTTGAATTTTCCAGACTGACCCCATTGTTCTCTTAATGCCCAGTAAACCTACCTTACGGTCTCCGACAAGTTTACCAAATAGACTTCTGGCACATTCTTTTTCACTAAATTTGATATACGCCTTGTTAAGCTCGATTTCCCCTGCTTCTTTAACAGATAATGAGAATTTTTTAAGCTTCTTGGCTACTTCATCCTCAAAATCACACTCTTTACTCCTGTTTGAAGAGCCCCCCCCCTCCCCATATCACCATATCCCTGCAAACCCCCCAAAAAGGAACAACTAAAACCCTAGAAAATTCCTAGAGAAAAGGAACAACCAACTCGACCAAACAACACGAATGAAAGATAGACAGAAAGACTGGCCTTCAAAGAAGAAATTTCATCTCTCCTCGAGAGGATTTTTTCCTTCAAAGAAGAAATCTCATAGACACGTGCCATGCATTGAATGTAGTGAAACACGAAATCTGATCAAACCAACAATCTGATCAAACTACCTAGCTCACCCTCTGTTTTACAAAACTCCATTGAAGCTTTTCCCCAGCTTTAACCCAACAAGAGTACACATCCAGTTGAGAGGGGTATTAAAAGCTTGAACCCAGTTGAGAGGGGTATTAAAAGCTTGAACCCACATATTAATCTCCTCAAAACACTTATGCTTACTATGTAGCCCCTCCACCTAATCATGAAAGGATTAGGGACTGGTTTTCAAATAACCAGTTGTGTCCAACTGTCACTTTCTTCTTATCTTCTTTGTTGCTGAAAATAAACTTGAGGAAATTGGGTTCGATTTCCTTTATCTCCAAATCTTGTTGAATTTTCCAGACTGACCCCATTGTTCTCTTAATGCCCAGTAAACCTACCTTATAGTCTCCGACAACTTTACCAAATAGACTTCTGGCACAATCTTTTTCACTAAATTTGATATCCTCCTTGTTAAGCTCGATTTTCCCCTGCTTCTTTGACAGATAATGAGAATTTTTTAAACTTCCTGGCTACTTCATCCACAAAATCACTCTTTACTCCTGTTTGAAGAGTCCCCTCCCCCCCATATCGCCCCATCCCCGCAAACCCCCCCAAAAAGGAACAGCTAAAACCTTATAAAATTCCCAGAGAACCGAAAGAAAGAAAGACAGAAAGACTGACCTTCAAAGAAGGAATTTCATCTCTCCTCGAGAGGATTTTTTGCCTTCAAAGAAGGAATCTCATAGACACGTGTCATGCATTCAATGTAGTGAAACACGAATTAGAATACAAAACTGAAACATGACACATAAGATTCATGTTCCAATTTTATATTTCATTTCGTGTTGCACCACATTGAATGCATGACACATGTCTACGATGATTCCATATATATACACATGCCATTCATCCCAACATAATACATTATTGAATTATGTATGAAAATAGAACATGCATGCCACGGTTGGATAATGGTCATTGTGATTCAATTCAAAACAAAATGTACAATTTCCCTTCTAGGCTATTTAACTATCAATTCGTTAACAAAATTGACTTATCCAAAACAATCATGCAAACTAATAAAAAATGAATTGTCAAGTCAAATTATGAATCCAATAAACAGAACACATTTCATCAAACAATATCTGAATTGATAAAGAAAAAAGCACAAAAAAGTAGCATAGCTATACAAAACCCTCCGTTTTTTTTTTTTTTT
>CACSLK010027751.1:7728465-7740059 GCA_902706635.1 Striga hermonthica | reverse complement strand
AAAAAAAAAAAAAAAAAGTGTGTACAAATGTTACAACCCAAGAGGCTAAATATCCCCAATACACATAGAGAGAACCGTCCTATTAGGTGGCCTAAAAAGGCAGATAAAAGACCACAGTCATCTAAGAGCAATACAACAATTGACCCGACCACTTAGACAAAGCTCATACAGTAACAATAATCGATGAACTACTATTAGAACAATAATAAACGAGATAGTGTACCACTGAACTCAATAGAGACCTAGTACTCCATGCTAGAGGATCAATTGCACCTGTTATTATGTGACAATTGACAATGAAAATAAACAAAAGAACTTGTAGAGAGATATGCGTATTGAACGGAGATGTCGTCGGTTTTAATGTAGACGACGTCGGTATTTGTTATATATTGGTCAAGATATTGTTTTGGATTTATTACAAGAGTCATCAATCTTTTCCCCCCTCTTTTGAGGAATTGCCTTGCTATTTATGGTACAGTGGCCCACGGTACGAGATTGGTGTGATCGCATTTAATGCTTCAGGTGAAGTCAAAGGCGGTCATTTGCCACTTGTGTTTGTTGTTTGCCACCTGGATAATAGTCATGATGATGGGCTGAGGCGTCACCGCCCCTTGATAACGATAAGTATGTCTGACCGACGTCGATTAGCCAGGCTTTGACTGGTGAGAGATGTCGGTTGGAGGGATAAAGACAGAGACCTTATTGTCTACTTGTCAATCAACGATGTCGGTTCTTAGTCCGTTGTGTCCGACGTGACGACACTTGAAGGTTGTGAGCACCAGATCCTCAAGTTCATATAGCTTTGTGCTAATAATCCTCGATAATCTGGTTTACCGAAAACCATGTCAACAAGGTGGCCTCCAGCATTAATGGGCGTCTGGGAAAGAATGGGTATTAATGCTGTGAAATGTTATCAAAGTCCCTTTTTATTCAATTCGAGGACGTCGGTTTCTTGTCTCAGTGCTCCGACGTCTTAGCACTTGGCCGGGAAAATACTTGAAGCTGAAACGGTGCAACCCTCTTTAATTTAATATAACGGCTGCTGACAGAATAACGAGCGTATTTCGTAGTCCACGTAGCTATTAATGGTAGGCGCACTGCTCAAGGGATGCATCGAATCGCCGAAGGAGCGAGTGAAATCCACGCGCCCCCTTTTTCGTCTTTAACGGTTATTTTTAGGGCTAAATATAAATAGCGCTTCGCCTTCCAAATTCAATTTACCATTTATTCCTGTGCAATTCAACTATTTAATTCTTAGCGCTCTTTCATCTCCTTATTCAATTGCTTAATCTTTCAAAGCACTTCTTTCAGATCTGCACTCCTCTTCTCGTGGTAAGAATTGTTTCATTGAATTTCTGTATTGTTTGATCAATTTTTCTTGAATTTTGTGAAATCATGAGTGTGTCGTGGGCATCTTCGGGTGACGACGAGTTGGATGTCATGATGATCAACATGGTCCACTCTGGGGAGATAGAATTACTTGCCGAGTATCATCGGTGGGACCCGACGTTCGTGGAACACCTGAATATTCGATTGAACGACACCGAATGAGATAAAATGGTGGATGAGAATACAATTGACCAACCGGAGTACTAAAGACGGCCCATTAGAAGGTGGCCAGATCCAATTATAGATTTTCACTGTGAGGCAAGCATATTAACCGACGCAGACATCGTGATGTTGCGAAATAATATCCGAGTCCCCGCGTCGGTGAAGCTATTTGCGCCTTATCCTGGGGAAAGGATTACATGTCCTCTACCGAGATGTGTAGGCGTATTTGCTGAAAGTCTGAGGTCAGGTCTTCGTTTCCCGTTGTCGCGCATAATCACTGAGTACTTGCGGAACTGGGAATTGACCCTATGTCAAATTGCTCTGAATTCCTGGAAGCGGGTTATCGGTTTGCTTGTGCTCCTCGCCGAGAAGAAGTGGGACCTACCCTCGGCGAGTGAGATGAGGAGCATGTTCACTTTCCGAAAGAGTCCGGATAGACAAGTCTCAGACCCACTTATCACTTTCTCTATCGTCAGTAAGCCTCAACCGAGAGTTATGGTCGGTGAGTTGATAACAGAAGTTCCCGACACCCTGCACGGCTTTAAGAAAGAATGGTTGTGGGTTAGTGGAGATTGGCAGTGTGTCGATTTTGCTAATGACCTTCTTGCCAACGGGATGAGTATCCTGATGGCTGTTAAATCTGCATATTGTAAGTCGTTTTCATTTTCCTTTTCTATCTGAAGTTTATTAATTGTTTGCGTTTTGTCTTCGCTAACAGGTGGCCTTTTGTGACATTTGTAGCCAAACCGCAAGGAAGCAAAGAACCTCGGTTTGAAGGTGAGCTGTACAATCGAGTAGATAAGGTATTCGAACTTTCTCCGAACAAGCGAAGATATCAACGACTTGTGAAGGACTCTCGGTTGGAGCTTGCTGGCTTATCACCTGGAATCTTAAATTTTGCATTCCAACCCAGTAAGGATATCGGTTCCTCATTTGTCATTCTTTTCTACATTTCGGTTGTCATCCTCGTAATATCTTGAATATGTTTGCCATGCAGTGTATCATCTGCTGCTTGGTTTTTTCTATTTTGGGGATTTCGTGGAAGCTGAGGAATATAGGAGACGTAATCCCAATTTGGATTTGAAGAACAAAGTTGGCAAAGGAAAAAATTTGAGGTCGACCGAAATGGTCGGACGCATGAATTTGCTTAAAGCATGGAAGAAGAACCCGACCAGTTCATGTAGTGCTGCTGGCGAGCCCTCAGCAACAAGAGATGAGCCGACTCCGGTTATTCAAAGCAGCTCAGTTGTAGCAGATCCACCGATAACAACTGTGAGCGTTGTTGAGGAACCAGTGCTACAGGCGATAATGCCATTGAATGAGCCGATTGCCGAGCCCGAAGCCTTACAAGAGATGCCGGAGGATTCCACCTTAAACTTGGTGAGCCGTCGCAAGAGATCAAGTGTGTCTCAGGCAGACGAGCGGGCTAAGAAGAAGCAGGATGTCGGTTCAAGCAAAGATAAGGAAGAAGAACCTGAGATTGTTTTGAGGTCGTCCTTTCTGAGAATCAACGACTAGAAAACTGCCGACTTGACATTGCCGGAGGACGTGTTCGAGCCGTGGTTTTCAATGTTCTGAACATTCAACGAGCCTAAGCTGCCCAACAATCATCGGTTTCCAGAAGAGGCAGTTAAAGCTGCAAAAGTCCCTTTAATATCCTGGGACCCAAAGACTCATGCTGGAATTGCCTCCTTGCGCCAAAGGCTGCTTGAAGCGGGCACTCGTCAGTTTTGTGGCCGCGGAGGAGAGCTATCGTAGTAAAGTCTCAGAGCTCAAAGAGAAAGAGAACGAGCTCATTTTGAGAGATGGAACTGTGGCATCGCTGGAAGAAGAGAAGTCTCAGTTTGCAACTTTGATGTCGGAAAAAGATGCGCAACTAAAGGCAGCGCAAGTCGAGGTTAATGCGCTGAAGACCGAGAAGGAGAATATGTTGTTGGCCCATGACTTCACATCAGTTCAGCTGTCTAAAATAGAGGACAAGGTGAAGGAGCAAATAGGAACAACTTGAGAAATTAAGGCTTGAACTTCAGGCGCTTCGGAAAGACCGTTCTGAGAAAGACGCCGAGTTGATCCGTAGCCGAGAGGCTCATCAAACCGAGGTGGCTAAGCTCCGAGAGGAGTTAACAGCCATGGCCGAGGCCAAATTTCAAGAGGGTCTTGTTGCCGGCGGAAAGGCTGCGAAAGAGTCCGGGGAGAAGTCGATTGATGAAGTTCTCATAACTGAGAAGGATTTGGAGCTCAATGCCGCTTTGACGTTACGCTGGGTCATCGACCGAGTTCATGCCGGAATCTATACTGTTGACGAGTTGCGAATATTCCTGTTGGAAAACTAGAGAAATATGGCCTTGATTCTGGGATCAGGAATGCTCACATTCCAGCCGATGAGGATGAACGAGAATTCGCCGACAAGCTGCTTAGGCAAAGGGAGAGCCGAATGCTTGAATTAGACATGGCTCCCTTGTCGGAGGAACGAAGAGCTGCTATTTTTCGTGCTTTCATCAACATGGTTTTAGAGGTTGAGAAAGAGAAGAAACCAGAGTTGGCCGACATCTGCGTTGACACCATTGCCGAAGCCTTTGTTGAGCAAGTGCTGGGAAGTCTCTCCGATGAGGATTTATTTGGCGCCGTCATTGGATTTGCCATGCGGAAGGTGGCTGAAGATGACGCTAAGGCCAAAAGATGGGTGGTTGAGCGTGTTCCTTCCGATGAAGATGATATTGTTCATGATGATGGCGATGTGATCGACATAAGGCAAAGCGACGTCCTTTCAGCCATTGAGAGGAAAGAATACGAGGTCTTCCAGCGCCTGGGACAAAGCTTATTGGAGCATTTAGAAGAAAAAGACAGGACCGAGATGGAGATCGGAAGGCCTTCCACTTCGGCAGTTGGCGAAGCTTCGACGTCGGGAACAAACAAGGTAAGCCCCGAGAGGACGTCGTGATCGCTTTTATGTTTTATTTTTCTGCCTTAGAGATGTATAAGGAAGGAATGTTATCGTTTGTAATGACTTTATTGCATTTTAAATGAAATTCATATTTACGATTTTAGTTTTATTGTCTCCCATTGTCTTATCATTTTTTGTAAATATTTTCGTACAATGGGACGAGTAGAAATCGAAGTAATAAAATAACAGAGTTAAATGACATCGAAACAAATGTCAATGAGTATTAAAAGATCGTCATGAGATTATTCCGACTCATTACTTAGCTATTTCACTCTGCATTTCTTTGAATTTGATTGTATCGATGATGTCGGTTTGATTTACTGTGCTTCCGACATCTATGGAGTTTAGTCCAAACGAGCCATGAGAGACTCAATCTCATTATTGTTTCACTAAGTCATCTTCGGGACTTAGAACCGATATTTATTGTCAGCTCATCAAATTAACGTTGAGATTTGAAGTCAAAGAGCATAAGCCTCCCCGAGCCATCTTCAGGGCTTAGAAGTATCCGACATTGTTGCTTTTGGCTAAGTCAAACCAACTTCAGGGTTTGAACAAGTCTAGCCTCAGCAAGGAGGACCGATTTTTCGAGGGTCCAGTGATCGAACAATTTATTGAGATCCATCACATAATCTTTATTGACAACCAAAGTGGTTTTATACACGGAGCGTCAAAATAGTTTCTCTGTACATCAGGGGTACATGATAAGGATCCCATAATACTTGCTTCACTGGAAATACTTCCTCAGAAATGTCGCATTCCAAGGGTATTGGAGAGGGACACCATCCATGTTCTCAAGTCAGTAGGTGCCATTGGAGATAACGCGATTTATTTTGAAGGGTCCTTCCCACTTCGGTTGTAGTGGACTGATGTTGGCCCCGGTGATTCTTTTCAAAACGAGGTCGCCCACAGCAAATGAGCGTGGCATGAGCTTTGCATTAACATATTTCTCACTACGTCGTTTATATGCAACATTTTGGATTTCAGCTTTCGTCTGCAACTCATCGATCAAGTCGAGACTGGCCTTCAGGTTATTCGAATTTGTTTCTTCTGAAAAATAGATAACTCGATATGTCGGAGACTCAAGTTCAACAGGGATTATGGCTTCAGTTCCGTAAGTTAGCGAGAATGGAGTTTCTTCGGTTGAATTCCGAGGTGTTGTTCGGTAAGTCCATAAGACGTGAGGAAGCTCTTAAGGCCAAGACCCTTTCGCGGATTCAAGTCGAGTTTTCAGGCCGTTCTTAATAATCTTGTTGACAGCTTCAATCTGTCCATTAGCTTGTGGATGATATGGCGATGAAAAGAAGTGCTTGATGCCATAATCTTCGCAAAAGGCTTCAAATCTTTTTCCTTCAAACTGACGGCCGTTGTCGGTTATTATAGAATTCGGTATTCCAAACCGACAAACAGTTGACTTCCAAAGGAAGTCAGCCATCTTTTGTTCAGTGATGGTTCTGAGGGGTTCAACTTCCACCCATTTGGTGAAATAATCAACGGCTAGTATCGTGAATCTAACTTCTCCCTTTACTATTGGGAGAGGACCGATGAGATCAATTCTCCATTTCACAAATGGCCAAGAGCTATAGACCGACTTCAGGAGTTCTGGGTGTTGGTTAACATTAGGAGTGAATATCTAACACTTATGACACTTCCGCACCCAATTAGCAGCATATTTCTTTAAGGTTGGCCAATAGTAACCTTGTCGAAGTATTTTATAAGACAAGGTTTGTGCTCCTTTGTGAGTGCCGCAAGTACCTTCGTGGACGTCTTCTAGGACACGTCGGGCTTCAGTTTCCGACAAGCATCTAAGCAGGGGAGCTGAGTATCCGCGCTTGTACAGGATTCCGTTATCCATTGTGAAATGAGCTGCGCGAACACGAAGGGCACGAGCTTCTTTTGGATCATCAGGTTCGGCCCCGGTTTGAAGGTAATCTTTAATGGGATCCATCCACGTCGGGTTTCCAGTGGTTTCGGCGACGTCGGTCATTGAGACGTCGGTAACTGCTGTTGAAGGTGTCGTCTGTTGAGTGACTTGTACAAATTCAATATTGTTCAAGTCGGTGGAAGAGGCTAAACGCGAGAGAGCGTCCGCTTAAATATTCATTGCTCGAGGTATGTGTTCCAATGTTATCTTAAACTTTGACAGCTTCTTATTGATAGGTTCGAAATAAGGGACTAATCGAGGCTCCTTGACATCATAAACACCATTGATGTGGCTTACGAGCAAATGAGAATCAAAGAATATCCGAAGTGAGGAGACGTTCATGGATTCAGCAAACTGCAATCCCGAAATCAGAGCTTCATATTCAGCCTCATTGTTAGTAGCGGGAAATGTAAATGCCACTGAATAGCAAAAGAGTTGCTGATCGGGACTAACCAAGACAATTTCTCCTCCTGCATGTATGGCAGTGGACGACCCGTCAATGTAAAGAGCCCACGCCGGGTCTTCAGTTGATACTTATATCGATGGAGTGAACTCGGCTACAAAATCGGACAACACTTGGGCCTTGATAGCAGTCTGCGGTTGATACTAAATGTCAAATTGTCCGAGCTCTACGGCCCACTTTGATCATTCTTTCCGATGTGTCAGGTTGGTGAAGGATCTGTCGCAGGGGATATGAGGTAAGCACAATGATCGAATGTTCCAAGAAGTAGGGTCAAAGCTTGCGGGCGGCGGTAATCAAAGCAAAAGCCAGCTTCTCCATATGTGGGTATCGTAACTCAGCGTCGTGCAAAGCCTTGCTAACATAGTATACATGAAATTGTTAGAGCACCTCTTGTCGTATTAGGACGACGATGACAGCAATATCACTGACTCCCAAGTACAAATACAGACTCTCGTCGGGAGTAGGTTTCTGCAAAGTCGGGGGTCGTGAGAGGACTTCTTTAATGTTATCGAAGGCATTTTGGCATTCAGCAGTCCACTCAAATTGTTTCTTCTTCTTAATTGCGTCAAAGAAAGGCTTACAATGATCAGTTGACTTTGAGATGAATCGGTTAAAGGCGGCCAATCGGCCGGTTAGCGCTTGGACGCCTTTAACAGATGTCGGCGGAGTCAGGTCGAGTATAGCTTGAATTTTCGTTGGGTTGGCCTCAATCCCTCTTTGGCTCACCATGTACCCTAAGAACTTTCCCGAGCCGACTCCAAAAGTACATTTCTTCGGATTGAGCACCATTGAATACTCACGGAGGATGTTAAAGACGTCGGTAAGGTGGCAATATGGTCGGTTGCTTGTTTCGTCTTTACCAACATGTCATCTATATATACCTCCATCGTGTGCCTGATTAAGTTGGTAAACATTTTATTGACTAGCCTTTGATATGTGGCCCCGGCATTCTTCAGTCCAAAAGTTATCATGACATAGCAATAGAAGCCACGAGTTGAGTAAAATGAAGTGTGTTCAGCATCATCCGGGTGCATGGGGATTTGATTATAACCAGAGTAAGCGTCCAAGAAACTCATCAGTTGATGGCCCGAAGTGGCGTCCACCATGTAATCAATGTGTGGTACGGGATAGCTATCCTTTGGACACGCCTTGTTCAGATCCGAGAAATCAATGCATAGACGCCACAAGCCATTACTTTTCTTGACCAGCACGGGGTTCAATACCCAAGTCGGGTATTTAGCTTCTTTGACGATTTGTTGTCGATGAGTTTGTTTACTTCTTCTTCCAAGGATTTTTGGCGATCAGGTCCAAACTTCCGACCCTTTTGAATGACAGGTTTGACAGTTTTGTCAAGGTTGAGCCGATGACAAGCCTTCTAGGGGTCAATACCTTTCATGTCTTCATGTTTCTACGCGAACACGTCGGGATTTGATTGAAGAAAGTGAATTAACTGAGAACACAGAGGTTCTTGAAGATTGGCCCCGATACGTAACGGCCTTTCACGAGCCAACCCATCTATGTAGATGATTTCAACATCTTCAACAGGTTCTGCCCGGATATATTGACTTTTGTCTTTAAATTGCAACCTGGGATCTATATCGTCTTGGGTTTGAACAATCTCTTTGTCAGGACGTTGTCCCCAGGCTTGGTCTTTGCTTGATGTATCAGATGATTCTGACGACATGGGGACATCGGTGTCGGGTATCGATAAGATGTCGGTGTCCGGGACGAGAGAATTTGTCACATTGGTATTGGAGGGTATAGGATTCATGGTGTTCCCTTGATCACGATCACCGATTTCTTTTGCTTCAAATGTATATGTACCTTGTGAAGCTAGGGTCAAAGCCAGGTTTCGCGCTCTTCGCTGATCCTCATAATGGGTGCCTTCTCCTTCGATCCTGGGAAACTTTAATGCGTAATGGAAAATGGAGATAGCGGCTCGAAGCTTATAGAGATCAATATGCCCCATAACAGCGTTATATTCATTTTGGATATCCATGATCTTGAAAGTCTCCATGATAATCTTCGACTTAGGCCTAAATCCTCTGAACCGAATAGGGAGCTGAATTTCACCGAGTGGACAAGAAATACTTCCGTTAAAGCCTTGAATTTGATCATTACAAGGATGAATGTGGGCTGGGTCTGAGCCCATCGTTTTGAAAGTTCGGAGTATTAAAATGCTTGGATATGACCCAGTGTCAACCATAAGAGCATCTGAATGTGGATGAGCGAATAAATTAGCGTCTTCTATGTTGAAACTGATGGGACAATTTCGGTTGTTTATGGTGTCTCGAAGGTCAACATTTAGCACTTGTTTCCCGGCATTCTGCGCTTCCCGGGCATAGGCTTTGGCCTTTCGTCTGGAAATGTCAAGCTGTTTAGTATTAGTATTCACTCGAGGTATAAGATTGTAATGAGGAGACCTTGGTGAAGTACACGTTCTCAATTTTTTTTTTCAACGGCTGGAGTTCCGGTGACATCTGAAAAGGTGAAGACTTCCTTGTCGGTTACGCGAATCCTTTTTGTACTGGCACCTCGGTCATTATTGTCTTCTTCATCTGACATGTCTACAGGTATTCCTTTGCGACGGGCATCAAAGTTCCTAAAATTTTGAAGTTGAGGTTGTCCAATCAAGCGAAGGAGAGCCGACAGTAAGCCGAGACACTCGTCGGTGTTGTGTCCCGGAGACTTGTGATATGCACAATAACGAGCCTTATCAAGCTTTTCTTCTGGAGTCCTTACGGGATTTGGGTCAGGAATAATTCCTTTCCCTTTTAGTTCTCCAAAGATACTCGCCGCCCCTGCTGAATAGACAGTCTGATAGCCCGTTCTCACGTTGTCGGCATACTGATCTCGTGCAGCTTTAGAATTTGAAGTGTCTGCGTTGCCTTTTATATAATTTCGGAATTGAGCCTTTCTGAAGGATTTCTTATTCTTTTTCTTTGCTTCAGGCTCTGACTTATCTTCCTTGATAGAGAAATCAAAATTAGGAACCGACACCGATTCTTCTGCGATGATGAACTATTTGGCACGCACGAGAAATTCTTGGAACGTAGCCGGTTTGTTTTGACAAAGGGTCCACCGAAACACCGAATTTGGCTTCAGTCCTGCTATTGCAGTAACCAGTAAGGTCTCAGGATGACAGGGTTCTATGTTCTGGATGCGTTCGTTAGACCGGGACACATAATGTTTAACACTTTCATTGTCTTTTTGCACGATGTTAGTGATCGATTCTTTCGGGATGAGACAAACCTGAGCACCGATAAAGTGAGACCGAAAGGCCATCCGTAGTTGGTGCCACTTCCATATCGAATGCGGCGACAAGGTGTAGTACCACTTCTGAGCGCGTGGCCCCAGCGTAAGTGAAAACATATGACATCTCAAAGCGTCAGATGCACCATGCAAGTCCATCCAGGACGTGTAATGCCCTAAATGTGCGTCAGGATCCAAAGTCCCATCATACATGCCGATTTGTGGAATTTTTATTTTTGCAGATAGAGTTTCCGCCGTATGTTCGGGTGCTAAAGGAGAATCAGCTTCGATGGTGACGTTACCCGAACTCTAGATATGTCGTGGAGATTCTTCCTGTGACTTTTGTCTAGTTTCCAGCTCAGCTAAGCGTTTGCGTAAGGCTTCTAGTTCTTTCGATCCTTGACGCGACATACGATTTCGATCAATTTGATGGCGCAAATCTTCACGGTCTTCTTGTAAGGTATATAGAGGTCGTGGATGTAACGCCCCATATTTTATTAACAAGGAAAATACTAGCTTTGAAAAATAAGCTAGCCTTTGTTAATAAATATTCATGTCAATGTTCAAAAATTAAGTTATTCAGTCGGTCAAGTTCCAAGTTCGACGTTAAGTCAATAATATATTCGGTTAATTTTATTTATTAACCGAGTCAAATTCTAGTAATTAATCTCGGTCAGTTTATTTTATAAATGGAAAATTAGTAAGTCCGGGATTAATTATTTTAAGTCGACGTAATATTCGAAGTCCAGAATATTCGAGTTAATCGTCGAAGTCGAGCCGAGACTAAAAACAAGCTAGTTCGGCCGAGTTATGCTCTATTTTCCTAAAACCTAGCGGAGATTTATTCTAAGTGTTCAAGCTATATATATAAGTATAAGAAGTTTCTTTGAGGATTTAAAGCCATGCAAGCACGTAAAGGTTAGTGTCGTGGCCACTTGCAAGTGCTAAGGATAAATTATGTGATTAAGTCCCATTATTAGCTTATAATTATTATTATAAGTCTAGTAAGATCATTAGTAGACTTTATAAGATTGTAACACTTATCATGTTACTAAGCATGGTAAAGTTCCACTATACTTAAGATTGTGGCATGTGGCACCATTAGAAAGCTTCATCCTTCCATTATACCTCTTAATACTCTTATATATATATTATATGATGGGTTAGAGAGGAATTTTTATTCAAGTTACTTGGCATATTTTATAGACATATCATAGTTTACAGAGATTAGAGAAGAAAATGCCGAGAGATAGAAAATCACGCTCAAATCATAGCTTTATGTTCAATAGAAAGCGAATACCGAGCTTACCTTAATTCAGCTGAATAACACGCCTAAGTTCAAGAATACGTGCGAGGGAAAAGAGTTTTGAGAAGTTATTTCTTTTAGCAAGGAGAAACCATAGCTAACCATCGTCAAGATGGAGTGCACGCGGGTGCCTTTCAAGCGGGCACGAGCCTTAGTA
>CACSLK010027751.1:7464192-7479908 GCA_902706635.1 Striga hermonthica | reverse complement strand
ACCACTAACTAAAGGATCTCAAAACGATAATGCCTGAGTGAGAAACGATCTGAACATGATAATAAAGCACTCACTCGGGTGAAAACAGAGGCCAAGAGCACAGACCAAAAACACATACTTACCAAACAGACCAAAACTTAACAAAACATAACAACTTAACATAAAACTACACAAAACAATATAAGCCCTTCTTCAGCAGCAAGGCCAAACAGAGCCAACGGAACCAAGTCGAACTAAAGTGAATCCCACAATCAAAGAGGACCAACTCTGAAACTGCACAACACCAACTCAGTAGCCTAGCGAAGTCGAAATCCAAGCTCGAAACATCACCCGAAGTCAGATTCAAACCGCAATCACGACACCTTACTGCCAAAGAACGGTCACTAGACTAGTTTGTTCATATGGAAATTTGTAAAATATATATTATGTGAGCTTTCATCTCATTTTAGAGCAAAGAATTTCCATGGTGGTTCATGGATAACCCGTCAACATATCTTTCAATGTCATATCCTCCATGTATGTAGTTCTCGAATATGTTGAGCATAAGTGGTAGGTTTGCACGTTTCGAGATCATATGTGAAAATTTTTTATGTTTTTTTTGTTTAGCTTGTAATTTTAATTTATTTTGAATCGAAAAATAACTAGGCTTAGAATATCCATAATTGTACTGGATATTTATGGTCTTTCTTAACAGCATTAATTATATATTAATATCATTCCTATTGTAGACGTGGTTAATAAGGTAGAATTTTTTCTCGTGTTTCTTTTTTTCTCATATTTCTTTTAAAATTATAATAAATTTACTAACTATTATATATATATATTTAAAAGTTAATAAATTTTTATTTAATAACATTTTTCTATATATCAAATTAATCATATCTTGGTGAGTTTAGATTTGACATCTACATTATACATACAAAATAAATTAAGAATTTTATTTATCTTTATAATTAAAATTAAATTACATATTAGAAAAAATAAAGTTATTTAAACTAACTTAACTACAAAAAAAAAACAACTTATCGAATAAATGATCCTCAAAAGCAGAGCTGCCAGATCGGTCCTACTGGACATGACACCTGGCTCGGCCCCACCCCTCAACGATAGGTGCGCGTCCGAAGATTGGCGGATAACGGAATAAAAGACAGGAACAAAGTCTGAGCACGACGCCAAGAGGAAAGTCCGAGTTCAAGACAAGAAGAAAATAAACCAACTTCAAGTCCTACTCCGATCTCGAAGATCTTAGAGGTCGGACCACGAAGTTCACTTAATATCAGAAAATAATAAAATAATACCACTTGCAATCTAATGATGTCTGATGGAATATGCTCACTAACTCCGCAGACCTACGACCCGTAGGCTCATAGAGTGGCATGTCCCCATTAAAAACCCGTCAATCAGCATTAAATAACCGATATTCATCATTTAGGGCCAACCTTGTTTCATTTAATTGTTGTCATTCTGAATCACTGTGCAACATTGCTCGGTGAACAGTAGAAGAAAGTGACCAGGAATGCTTAGCTATAAACAATCCTAGGTTTTATTTATGGGGGGCAAGTGAGAGAACGGGCAAAAAAAAAATGAGCAAAATTCTCTCTCTACATTCATTGTAGAAAGACAACAATCATTTATAATAAATTCAGCCATGCCTTAGGGTCCGGCCTCGAAGTATTCAAAGGCCGACCTCATCCAAATGCAAAACTCCCTAGTCATACCATAAAACCTTTCTTTTCACGACTTTATTTTTCTTGATCTATAAATAATCTTTAATTTACCGTTTATTCAAATCTACATATCAACAGTTTGGCACCAGAAGAAGGGCTCTATAATTTGTTTGTAAGTCAATTTTGAACTTATGAACACACATCGAAAATCTTTTTTTTTTTCTTTTTTCGGTAAAATAACCGATAGAAACATCTTTAGCTACGAGCAAAGGCGACTCTCAACTGTGAGACGTTGTACAATCGGCCGCAGTAGCCCCCGCTATATATTTCATGGCGATGATCCAAACTCTCGAATTCTTGAAGTGAATGGCAAGTCTCGTGCCACAAATCATTTTGGCAGCGTCAGCAGCACCACCGCCCCCGCTGGTGCTAGACCTGCTCAGAACACCGGCGAAAAAAGACGCAAATCCCACCCGAGACAAAGGCAAAGGTCAATTGCAGCCCAAGGTCATAACAACAATCTGAAAGAAGATGATCGTGGATCCTAAGCGGACGGAACAGACCGGTGAAAGTACGTCTGTGACGAGGCACAAGGAAAAGTCCCTAAACCCGGCAGTCTTCAGCCGTCTCAGGGTTAAAGAGGCCGAATGAGATCCCCGACAAAAAATCTTGAGGGATTGATCCTCCAGGCGTGAGTCAGATAAAGTAGCGATCCTCAAGAAAATGATAGCGAGCTGGAAGCTTGGCAACAACACGGAGGCAGAATGTCACTGTCACCGTTGCTATTCTTTAACGATAAGGTGATCAACTGGGCATTGCCACTGTCGCCTAACATACTGCACAACCCATTGCCCGACAAAACTAAGATACTCCAGACGGGTTGTATGACGGGAGCCAGACCCCGATTCATATAATGGCTTGTACATATCGTGGATGGACCTACACGGGTCCAGATACGCCCTTAGATGTCGTATGTTCTCACTCACCTGGAGAGCTAATGCGCAAAGGTGGTATCATTCCCTTTATCCAAGCTCAATCTCGACCTGGGGCCAACTGAGATCGGCCTTTAGGTCGCACTTCATCGGCTCTCAATTGTATATGATCCCAATAGAATCCATCACAAATGTCATCTAGGGAGCCATAGAAAGTCTGAAAAACTCATGGCTCGGTTTAATGACCGAGTCCAGAATAACATCAGCCATTGTGACTGTGTAAGATAATTTCATCTTTGGTTCTGATTATCCTTATTCTAAGAATTACCTTAGCTATATCCATATCTTTCATGTTGAAATTTATTTTCAACATTTTTTTCTTATCTATGATCACTTCATGGTTACTCCTTGTCATCAACATATCTTCTTCATATAAACATACAGTTACAAATGTGTTTGATGTATTCTTAACATAATCACATTTGTCATTTTTGTTGATTTTTAACCCATTTGACAGCATCACGTCATCAAATTTCAAATGTCATTGTTTTGAAGCTTGTTTCGATCCGTATAAAGATTTGATCAATTTTCACACATTTTTCTCTTGTTCAGGTGCTACAAAACCTTCTGGTTGTTCCACGTAAATTTCCTCTTCCAATTTACTATTCACAAATTTTGTCTTGATATCCATATGTTTAATCTCAAGATTGTGCAAATAAGCAATCAAGAGAAGCTCCTACGCGTAACCGCTGAATATGTATAAAAGAAGTCATACCCTTCTTTTTGTTTAAAGACTTTGACCACCAATATTTTAAATTTATTAATATTTTCATCAGCTTTGTATTTTCTCTTTAGGATCCACATTCATCCTAAAGATTTGTAATTCGCAGGGAGATCAACCAACTACCAAGTATTATTTTGCATAATGGACTCGATTTTGCTCTCTATAGTTTCTTCCCAGAATGGTCCATCTGGGCAAGACATAGCTTCCTGAATAGAACTCGGTTCATCCTCCAACATGTATGTAATAAAATCAGGTCCAAAAGTTTTTTTTGTTTTTACCTTTTTACCACGTCTCGGCATTTTCTTCAGTATCATCTGGTAGAGAACTGCTAGCAATTTCATTGTCTTTATGTAGAATTATATTTTGTCTTTTCTTCAGAGGAAAGATATTCTCAAAGAATATAGCGTTCCTCGGCTCAATTGTGGTACCAACAGATACCTCTAGATTTTGCCATATATGAACCAAAAACCTATTTAATGTACTATTATGTGCATACCCCATAAAAATAAAATTGACCGTCTTTGGTCTGATTTTCTTTGTTTGGGTTCAAGAACTAAAACCCTAGCCAAATACCCCCACACTATCAGGTAATTATAAGACGACTTACGATATTCACAAGAAGCCTCATTTTTCCTTTTAGGTGTTATTTTATTCAGGATATGATTAGCTGTTAAAACAACTTCCCCCCGCATATTTTGGTGTAATCAAATAATTATCAACATAACATTCATCATATCTTCTAAGGTTTATTTCTTGCGTTCAACAACACTGTTCAACTATGAAGAACAAGGGCCTGTCGCTTGATGAATTATGCCATATTCAGAACATATTTGTTCAAAATGAGCTACATTCTCTCCACTCTTATCACGTCAAATTATTTTAATTCTCATGTCGAGATAATTTTCAACTTCTCTTAAAGTTCTTAAATGCTTCTACAACCTCGTCTTTGCTTCTTCACAAATATAAGTAGTAAAATCTTGTGTTATCACCGATAAAAGTTATAAAATATTTTTTTACCCATTCTTGTTTGCACAATTTTCAGATCACATACATCAATATGAATTAATTCCAACGGTTCAGTAATCCTTTCCACCAAATGAAAATGTAACTTAGTTATTTTGGCTTCAACACAAATTTCACATTTTTTATGTGATTCAATTTTTAAATTCAGAATTTATTATAAATTCATCAACCATTTAATTCCATTTAGATTTACATTTTCTAATCTAATATACTATAAATCAGAGCACCCAACGATATAAACATAAGTAGGCTTTTCATTGTCACTTAAAATGGTTACACGACTCACAATCATTACATTCATGTTGAACAATCCCTTGTCGAGATAGCCACGACAAAAAAAAAATCCAAACATACTAAGAACAAACTTTGTAGCATCAAATACTAGCCTAAATCCATGCTCTACAAGAAGAGATTTGGAGACCAAGTTCTGGAAGATGTCCGGGACATAAATAACATCCTTAAGCTTCAACTTCTTTCCAAAAGTTAGCTTCAGCACCACGGTGCCAACTCCAGCCACATCGGACGAGGAAGACTTGCCCATGTGGAGTTTCGACTAGCAGAACGAGTGTAGTCAGAAAATAACTCCTTGTTAGAACAAACATGACGAGTGGCACCAGTATCAATGTACCACTCCCTTGGGTTATTCACCATGTTGACTTCAAACACCATAACTGATATGTCAAAGTTGGTCAGTTCACCCGGCATAGGGTCGTGATCAGCAATAAGGCACTTTGTTGCACCCTCTTTAGCCCAACCTTCTTTGTCTTTTTGCAGTCCTTAGCAATATGTCTTGGCTTTCCACGGTTATGGCAGTTTCTGATAAACTTTCAAACCTCGGCGGACTGCTTCTCCTTTTTAAGGGGCTTACTCTTGCTCGAGTTGCCTTACTACAATAAGTTACCATGAGCCTTTATCATCGGGACATTCCCCGAAGACATACAATTGTCCTCCTCAATACAAAGACAAACCACGAGGTCTTCAAGACTCATTTTTTTCCTTTTATGTTTGAAGTAGTTCTTGAAATCTTTTCAACCCAATGACAACTTCTCGATCACAGCCTAAACTTGAAACGTCTCTCAAATCCTTTAACATGGATGTCTTGCAAGATGAGTTGGAACGCTTGCACTTGAGACACGACTTTCTTCGAGTCGACTATCTTGAAGTCAAGAAACTTACTGACGATGAATTTCTTTGCCCCGACATTCTCAATCTTGTACTTTTTGTCTAAGGCAGCCCAAAGCTTCTTGGTAGAAACAATCAAGTTGTACACATTCTACAACTAGTTACTCAATTCGTTAAGGACATAATCATGACAAAGATAATCACATTGCCTCCAAGCATCATACGCAGCGTGTAACTCAATGTTGGTTTCTTTTTCAGCCACAACCATAGGATTGGACTCCAGGTACTCCACCAAACCCAAGGTGGTTTGGTAGAACAACATCTTTTACTTCCACCTCTTGAAGTCAAGCCTGTTGAATTTTTTTAATTTTTCAGCAGTTGTGACACGAACAACAGGTACAAAATGATGATAAAGAACACCAATGTTCATCGGCTGCTGTTGTTGTTGCTTGTTGGGTTTGCTGAGTTTGTGAACCTTCTCTAGTGGATGCCATCAGTTCAATAGTTGTGATTTTTTTTGCCATTATTAGTAATTGAGAGTCGAATACAACGAGAACATATAAACTGAAGCGGATGTTTTCAATTCTTACAATTTGTACTATAAAACAGAAAACAAAATTAAGAGTGAAAAGATTAAAGCTAGAGTGAATAAATTCTTTCCGCAAGATAATACACCCCGTGTTTTGCTAATCAGTATGTGTGTTTTTTGTCCCCAAAGATACAACAGATGACACCTCAAAGGTTGTAGCACACCAATTATCAAGCTCCGACGAGCTTGAACGAATACGAGAATTGAGCAGTATGTGAAGCGTGAGGCTATGAGATAGTGCAATGATGCAGATGATATAAGTGTCCCCTGTAGCTCTATACCAAGTCCTACTTATTGAAATTCCTACACAAGTGAGAGACCTCTGGTGTTCAGCTTGTAACAACTCAGCCAGTAATGACCCACTGATGAATTTTGTAAATGAGCAAAATATTGTTACGCTTTCTGGTGTTTAGCTCACCTTAAATCCACCTGATAACATCTTAAACTATTCGGTGGAAGGTCACATGTCCATGTTCAGTGAACCTAGTAAAGGTATGTTGGGTCAAAACCCGAGTTCATATTTAACTTAAGTTGGATTTTGATTTGGGTCACAAATTTGCAAATAAAATTGCACCAAAAATATATATAGTTGTTGGGCCCAAGGCCCAAGCCTAATATCGGCTCAGATTGTCCAAGGTCGCCCAAATCAAGCCCATAGTCCAAGTACAAACGCCCACGGCCTAAGTCCAGAGTCCCAGAGTCGTGCCCTTACACGTGTACGTGTCTCTGCCCGTACATGTGTCCGTGCCCGTGCCCCTTCCTGTGCATGTGCATGTGCCTGTGCCCGAGCTCGAGCTGAGCCGGTCGGCTGGCGCGCGCGCACGCCTGTGGCTAAAGCCAACATAAACACTTGGTACATAGTTTTATCGTTGTTATGACCTCTTTAACTCTCTATATAATAAAGATAGTTAATCTTATTTAAAAATCCAATTTTGGAAAGACTTTTGACCCTTTGAATCCCACAGCCATTGTTTTACATTTTCATTTACGTCTAACTTTAATAATTTATTTCTCACTCACCGAAAATCAGTTTTAAGAATATAAATAAACCACGACTATTTTATCGAAAATAGATTTTTTTATATAATTTAATTCAACCCAAAATTAATATTTAGACATAAAAACGTTAGTCAACTCTTGGTCAAACCCAAGTTTTTTGTAACTGGTTTTCTAGTAAACATATGGTGGACAAAGTAGGAAGTGGACAAGATAAAAGCAGGTGGCTTCTGAGAGTGGAATAATAATCATTCAAGCCTATCAAGAATTTCATAAAAGAGTCATTTTGCTGTGATGTGATAATTACTTCAAAAAAGTGAGCAAATGCACAAGTACATTTGAATATTAGCCTATAGGTAATATATTCCTCCCAAAGAGATTTAAAGGTATTATAATACTGAGTGATAGTGAGTGAACCTTGATCAATTGTATTTAAGGATTTTTCTAATTGGAGAACCCTAAGTTTACTAGAGAGAGCATAACAGAATTTGATTCATCCAATATATCTTGAGCGATAATAATAACTGGCGAATATCCTTATGAACTGAATTGAGGATCCAGGATAATACCAGATTGTTGGAACTCACCCAGTCAATAGATGCAGCAGGGTTTTGATTAGGTAGGGGCCACGACCGTACCGTTTATAAAAGCGATCTTGTTCTTCATACTAAGTGCCATGATTATTGCACACAACAAAGGAACATAGCTTTCGCCATTGAAAACTTCAGCAACTATCAACGCCTCTATGAGATAGTAAAAGGTAATGGTGGATCGTTTTTAGGGCTCAAAGCCATCGTCGGATGAGTAATATTTTGTCTATGAGATCGACAATAGATCAAACAAAAAAATAAAAAATAAAAACGCGATTGAAATTGAAATCGAAAGCGAAATTGAAATCGGAGTACAGATCAAAAAACAAAAATAAAAACATTATGCAATATTAAAGAGGAATATTTCAACGAAAAAAAAAAAGATATCAACCGACGATTGATACTGTGACAAAATTCATAATCGACAAAGAAAAATAGATTGAAGAGGGAAAAACCAAGAGGTGAGGTTGTATTGAAAGAAGGAAAATGAACCGTACATAGGGCTGCAAACGAGCCGAGCCGAGTCGAGCATTGGCCATATCGAGCAGGATTGTTTTTTTTGCTGCTCGAGTTCGAGCTCAAGCTCGTCGAGCTCGAGCTCGAAAAAAAATACAAAATCTCGAGCTCGGCTCGAGCTCGACTCGAATTCAAAATGCTTGAGCTCGGCTCGAGTTCGGTTCAAATTTTTTCAAGCAATTTTGTGAAATAACCATTAAATACATATATATATATACAAGGGTATTTTAGTAATTTTATATATCTCGAGCCGCTCGCGAGCTGCTCAACAATGTAAAATATGGGCTCGAGTTCAACTCGAGTTCGCGCTCGAGCCGAGTTTTGACTCGAGCGCTCGCGAGCTGCTCGACTTGTTTGCAGCCCTAACCGTACCAATTAGGGCTTACAATGTGTAAAATACAATTTAGTAAAGTACAATTTTTATCTGTTAACTTTTAAAATTAGTTATGTTATTAAATTACAAAATTATAGGATGTCATTCTTTCTTATGCAATTTAGTTTTTTTTTTTAACACGATTAAAAGAAAATAGGCATTTTTTCCATATGTATCATTAAAATATAATTTGTTTATTTGGCATAATTCCATCCATTTTCTAATTTAAAGGACATTATCATCAACTATAGAGAAGTGAATGCATTTGGCTGGAAAATGACATCAAAGTCAAAACCCTACCATCAACATCTTTTGGAAATGCCAACCAAATAATGAAAAAGGCATTTGATGCTTTGTGAGAGAGAGAGAGAGAAAGAGACCCTTTTTGCGCCTCACATGTGCAATTTTTTTGTGGCCCCGAAAAATTGGCTAACTTATTTAACGCTATGTTTGAGATATTTAAAATTTATACAATGTTATGTTTGAGATATTTAAAATTTATACAACGTTATGTTTGAGATATTTAAAATTTATACATTTCAAATTTATAAATTTGTACACATGTATACAAACTCAATATTTTTTTTTTTTTGTTTTTTCAAATATACAAACTCAAGTTTGTAAAAAAAAATGGAAAATTAAATTTTGAAATATAATGTACATATAAGTTTTAAGGGTTAGATCTTGTGTTAGGTATGCTTAACCATTAAGGTCGACATAATAATTTTATAAATACATGTTTTTATTAAAAAATAACATAATTTAAAATCAATATAATTACAAAGATGGCATTTGATATTATAAATATATATTTTTTTAAAGGCATTTGATATTATAAATATATATATTTTTTTTTTCAAACAATGTAACGGGTCGATCCACGTAACAGTTAGACTGTAGCACGTAAAATACTTGTGATATTTAAAAGTTTTAGTTTGAATTGTAACATTAAATTAAAGGAAGAATAAAAAAAAATTGATTTATCCATGATTTTGATCCACGTAACGGTTAGACTGTAACACAGTAAAATACTTGTGATATTTAAAAATTTTAGTTTGAATTGTAACATTAAATTAAAGGGTTAATTGTTAAATAAACCTTAATTTTTTTGTGTTTGACAATTTTATCCCTATCTTTGGGTAATTGCAATATAATCTCGACCTCAATTTACTTATTACAAATTTGGGTGTAGAGTAATTGATTTTAGGGATTTGTGGATCGATTTTGTGTCCAAGTCTTCCATTAACACGGGCTTTTATGTCATCCACGTATGAAGTTGACAATTTCCACGTATTTAATGTATATCCACGCACAAAGCTGAAAATTTCACGTCAATGTAAGCTACTGGTTGATGAGTCTCGTCCAAGATCTAGAGTGAACCAGTAAATATGAGCTCCGATCCGAACCGCCTTCAACTCGACTAGTTTTTTGAATGTCCAATCGGTTTTATGTTCGACTTGCAATAATTAAATTGACGTCGAGATTTATTGCAATTACCCAATGATTGAGATAAAATTGACAAACACAAAAATGTTAAGATTTATTTAACAATTAACCCTAAATTAAAGGATGAATAAAAAAAAAAACGATTGATTTATCCATGATTTTGAATGTAAAGTGTATTTTTGTGGGGTCAAACTTTGATAGATGTAACATATATTTGGCCAACTTTCTGCATGGGATGTCTATTTTGCCACTAAAGCGACTTAAGTGTAAAGTGATTAAAAGGGCCAAATAAGCTACACAAAAGCTAATCGACATTATTTCGTGGTCAAGCTCGTGTGCATGTCTTTTCTTTATTAACCATTTCATTTGGTTTTATCAATTTTAAATTCATTGCTCATAAAATGATTAATAAACATTATTGACTAAAATAATTTAAGGGAAGGAGAAAAAAAAGAAGAAATAACTGATGTAACAAAATTTAAAAGGTCGGATATAATTATGTAATTATCACAACAATTATTTAGTAACGATTGAAAAAAGGGTGGAGGCATATAAATAATTTGGTTTCATATTATCATTTACAGCTTTGATGCCATATATGATGCATTTAAATTTACACTAATTGTCACTTGTGCATTTGCACGGAAAACTATATGATAAATAAAATATAAACTATAATATGAAAGAAACTGGGAAAAACGAGTGTGGTCCCACTAACATTAAGCCCCACCAAAAGCGGGGAAAGCCCATATGAAGCCCAAGTGGGGTTCTATCACAAAACCAATTGATGGAAGGAGGAGTAACTCATTAGACTTATAAGGTTGGTCTATTTCCCATGTATGAACAATGTGGGACAACTCACAAGTGATATTCTAACACGCCCCTCACTTGTGAGTCCTTAATAAGAAAGCTCAAGCTCATATACGGAGCTAGGTGCCCAAAACCTACTACAAGAAGGCTCCCATAAAAGGGTACGTGGGGAAAAATGGGTACGTCATCGCACGGCCCAATAGAACCGGCTCTGATACCATGAAAGAAACTGGGGAACAACGGGTGCGGTCCCACTAACATTAAGCGACCAAAAGCTGGGAAAGCCCATATAAAGCCCAAGTGAGGTTCCATCCGAAAACCAATTGGTTGAAGGAGGAGTAGCCCATTAGACTTAAAAGGTGGGTCTATTTTCTATGCATGAACGATGTGAGACAACTCACAAGTGATATTCTAACATAATAAAAATATAATATAATCATTGGAAAAAAACGTTTTAAGAAAGAAAATCTAAATATAATTAAACATTTCTTTATATATAACGTTAGTAATTTTTCTAAGCCCAATTTGATTTCTTAATATAGCCCAATAAAAAAGTTTAATAAGAGAATGTTTTAAATAAAGCTGCAACCCATTGTGGTTTTTTTTTAATAACTTAAGCCCAAACATGAAATAATTTTCGCATTCCTTTGTTTTATTAGCAAAGCCCAAATAAAATAAATAGTAATAATTATTTATTTTTTGTTTTTTAAATTTGGGCCCAAAACTGGCCAAATAAACTTGATTCCATTTTAATCGAATTTAGTAATATCAAGGCTGATGGTTCACTTTTTTATTTCTTTTTTATTTCAGGCACAAAACTGAGCCAAATTAAACATAATCCAAATGCACGAACCCATATAGCACGGTCAAATCTTTATCCACCACACAAATATAGAACATTCAGAAGGTGGTAGAGGCAGTTTAATGCCTGAAACCCCACCACCTGCAACATTTTCGCCATTTCTTCTTCACTTATACTTTTTTTTTCTCTCCTCGGTGACAATCACTTGGATTTATTTCGATTTTGTTTAGCCGTCATAGGCATGCTTTTAATTTATCAACGCCAAAATTATTGATCTAGATCTATGTAATAAAAAAAACCCTGAAAATTTTAAGGGTATTAATATTCAAAAAAGGATTCGATTTGGACAAAATTTCAACACGATTTCCAGCTACCAGTTTCTAAATGTAGAAAAACAGTAAAATCTGTCGATACATATTCGCAAATTTCGTTTAACTTTCTTTTAATTGTTCTTGTTCTTACCGAGTTCTAAACAATAGATACCCTGTACAGGTGTGGTGCTCAAACAATTTTTTGAATTTTTTAAGTTGTTGTCGAGTTCTAAACAATTGAAACCCAGTACAACTGTGGTATTCAAACCATTTTTTTTCTTATGTTTTTATTTTTATTACTTGTTTTTATCTATATCTATATAAAAAGGTTGTTGGAAAAAAAATACATTTATAGTAAGTTTGACTAAAAAATAAAATGTTGACTTTCTAATTTAAGTAAGATGATTAAAATCATATGTGGATAAGTCACATTAAAGAGATAATGCAATTTAATTAATTAGAGAGATAATTAGAATAAGTGGATAAGTCACATTAAAGAGATAATGCAAATTAATATGCAAATTAATTAATGAGAGAGATAATTAGAATAAGTGGATAAGTCACATTAAAGAGATAATGAAAATTAATTAATTATAGATATAATTAGAATATGTGGATAAGTCACATTAAAGAGATAATGCACGTTTTTAATTAATGGGAATCCTATTTGAAAAGAAAAGCATTAATTAATTAATGGGAATCCTATTTTTCGAAATTAATATTAATTGAAGAAAGTACATTTAATAGTTTATATTAGTAAATATTTGTTTAGTTATAATATTTATATTAATTAATTTGTGTTATATAATAATAAATGCAAATATTAACGATAAAAGGATAAATATTAACGCCAGAATTCTATCCTAACAAACAATAATTTGTAGATAAACCTCAATTCCACATTTGTGGATAAGCCACAATTTCACTCATGATCAAACAACATTTTTATAAAATGGTTGAATAAATTTTGCTTAAATCTATATTATAATAAGTTGTATATTAATCTCTAATATGTAGATAAGTTATTACTTAAAATCGCACGTGGTAGTCCTCTATTCATGCAAAAACAGAAACTGAATTCATAATTAATTGTGTGGAGATAATACTGGATCAAGAATATATGGATAACCGAAAAGTTAAAATTGCACGTTGTAGTTTAATTATTAAATTAAGATTTAAGGGTTTAGAGATAATTATTAATGGTTTAGAGATAATTATTAATGGTCTAGAGATAATATAGGAACAATAATATGTGGATAAGTGATGATTTAAAATCGCATGGGTTAGTTCTTTATTAATGCAAAATCACAAACTGAATTCATAATTTACGTAAGAGATAATATTGAACAATAATATATTGACATCTCATTCTTTAACATTGCACGTGGTAGATAATTTGCATAGTATGAATTAGTTAAGATATATATTGACAACAAAATATCTCATCTTCTTAACTAAATTACACTTATCTTATCATCATACAAGAGTTTTAATTTATTAAAACTCATATTCTAAATTAATCTAATGTTTATCAACTATTATCTCATGCCTATAAAATTATAGAATGATAGTGCATCACGTATCGCAAAAAAATCTTACTCCCATTTGGACGTAAAGCATTGAAGCGGAAAAATGGCAAAAGTTTGGGGAAACATCAAACAAGTAATAAGGACTAACAGGCCAATAATCAAGCTAAGAGTTGTTCGAGTCTTTCAAAGGACTAATGAATACTCATCCTACAAGAACATCCTTGATATTGTTTTTCATGACATTGAGGTATAATTTACAATAAAAGTTAATGATTAAACATTTCTTATCATATTACACTATAATTTACAATATTATATTTTTTTTTCAAGGGCGGTCGAATTACTGCAATAATAAGAGCAATAAACATCCCTACTTTCATCAATAAATTTGAAAAAGGGGCTGTCTATGCACTTCGAAACTATCAGGTCGAGAGTAACATTGGAATGTACAGATCCACCATTGCCAAATACAGGCTTATCTTACATGGTAGAACTGAACACATAAGCTACAAGGGTGACTTTTCAATTTACCGTTTCGACTTTCGAAGGTTCATCGCATTGATTGATGTCGAGAAGATCGACGAATCAATCTTATTCGGTAATCGCATTTTCAATTATTTTTATTTTAGTTTATAGATTTTATATTAATATTATTTTACTCTAATTTAACACATATTTAGATGTCATTGGAATGGTGGTCGAGATAAATCTTGTGCAATTGAAGAATAAAGCATAATACTATTTTAAACAACACATTTAAATAACATAATTACAATAAAGCATCCTTAATATTTATCATTGAATAATATAATACTATAATTTTTATACCATGCTAATATACTAACAGAATACATTTAATGATTAAACACGTGTACATTAACTCAGTCAATCTCTCTACACGAAAAAAAAAAAAAAAATTCTAAACAACCAAATCAATTAATGAATTATTCAAATCATTGTAACTTATCTTATCATCAAATCACAATTTGAAGTTAGTCAAATGATGTTCAAAAAATATAATAAAAATAATTACACACATGTAGATTTCGTGGTCATCTTTGTAGACGGAAAAAAAAATCTTAACTACTTAACCAATTAATATACTATCCAATAACTTGAACTTATCTTATTATCAACTCACAGTTTGAAGTTTTTAAAATTTATATTTTAAATTAATCTTATCATTTATTATTATTATTATTATTATTATTATTATTATTATTATTATTATTATTATTATTATTATTATTATTATTATTATTATTATTATTATTATCCCATGCCTATTAATGAACTTCTCAACGTAGATAACCTATCACAACACATCTTATACACTCCCATTTCACATACCAACAGAAAAATGGCAAGAGCATGGGACAACATCAAACAAATAACAAGGACCAACGACCTATGCTGAAGTTAAGAGTGGTTCGAATTTTTCAAAAACTAATGAATACTCTTCCTACAAGAACATCGTTGAAATTGTCTTGCATGACATTGAGGTATGAATCACAATCAAAATTAATAACCAATCTTTCTCATATTTTACCCTAATTCTTAATATTATCTTTTTCTACAGAGAGGTCGAATTTCAAAGAAGAAGTAACAACATTTTCTATTGTTAGGATGATAGGTGATTAAAATCTGGTATCTATGTACAGTCAGTAGGTTACCGAGAAAGAAGTAAGTTTAATATACAAAAACATAATCATGTTGATTTATAAACAATGATTAAATTCAAGAACTTATAACTTTTTCTATAAAATTTTACAGAATCCTAACTTCTTGACTTTACTACAACGTGAAGAGGCTAACAACGGCAAGGTCAATATTCATTTTTCACACTTATTATTTTTCTTTAAAATTGTAAATTTATTTCATACGAATAATCATATACAATTTAAATACTAAAATTTTTATTCCGCAAATTGTTTCATAGGGCTGCACTGGAAAAGATGAAGTTTCAACACCTTTAAATCTCTCAAATATAAAGAGAAGGTCGACAACACTTCTAATGCAAGGCAAAGGTGGACGAGCAAATGATGAAATGAATGACAATTTTGATAAAGAATTGATTTGCTAAGATATTATTGGTTTACTAAAGTATTTTATTATAATATTAGGATTTTATTTTCTTTGAATACTTTCATTGAATAAATTGGCTTCGACAACATGAATAATTTAGATTTTAATATTGGAGTTCAGTTTGTTTGATTTTATATTTGG
>CACSLK010027751.1:7405206-7447987 GCA_902706635.1 Striga hermonthica | reverse complement strand
AGAGAGAGAGAGAGAGGGAGAGAGAGAGAGAGATTACATCACGTGCCTAGGGTTTTGGATGAATGGATGATTCACAAGTGAGGAGGAATGCCCATATATATAGACTTAGGGCCTAATATAATAGTTAACAACCCCTTCAAACTCTGAAGGTGGAGGTGAAGGATCCGAAGCATTGAGTTTGAGCAAGTGAAGCCGATGCTGCTCTTTGGTTTGTGCTTTGGTGAAATATCAGCCACTTGCAATTCTGACGGCACATACTGAAGAACAATTGTTTTCTGATGATGACAGTGAAATCGTGTAAAAGAAGTATTAACACCAATGTGTTTTGTAAGTTCATGCCCTTACTGGATCATTGGCAATTTGGATTGCTCCAGTATTATCACAAAGAAGAGGCGTAGGATCATCACATGGAATACCAAAATCGGTTAACAACAATCGAAGTCATATAATTTCTAAGATGGTAGTAGCAAGTGCTCGAAGTTCTGCCTCTGTGCTAGATCGAGATGCAGCTGCCTGCTTCTTGGACTTCCATGTAAAGGGAGAAGAACCAAGAAAAATGCAATAACTAGAACAACTAGAACGACGATTGTTGGATTACTTGCCCAAGTAGAATCCGAGTAAGCATGAAGCTGGAGCGGACTATCACGAGCATACAATAAGCATTGAGATGACGTTACCCTTAAGTATTGTAGCGAAGCAAATGCCCAAAATAAACCGAAGTAGGAGCACTCACAAACTAACTCAAGATATGAACTGCGTGAGCAATATTTCACGCAATATCAAGCTGGTAAAAGTAAGGTAAACGAGACTGCCTACAATATGTCGATAGCGAGAGGGATCCTCAAGAGGCGTACCATCATTGGGACGAAGCTGTAAGAGAAGATCCATATGTGTAACTGCTGTCCGATTATCAGTAATACAGGAACGAACAAGAAGGTCGTGTATGTATTTGGACTGAGAAAGGTAATAGCCCGAGGCAGAATGCATCACCTCAATGCCCAAAAAGTAGCTAAGGGGACCAAAATCAGACATCTGAAATTGTTGACCAAGTTGCTTCTTCTTGACATGAAAAATTGGTTAATCAACATATCATCAACATAAGAAGAAGTAAAGTACGCCCACGCGGAGAGAGATGAATAAACAAAGCAGGATCATGATAAGGAGAAACCAACAACCCATATGGCAAAAACAAAACGCTCAAACCAAGCACGAGGAGCCTATTTGAGACCATATAATGCGCGACGAAAAAGACAAACATGTCGAGAGGGCTGCATATAAACTTTCCTCATGCAGATCACCATGAAGAAAAACATTCTTCACATCCATCTGAGATATGGTCCAAGAAAGAGTAGCAACCACTGCAATCAAAGTACGAACAGTAGTTATGTGAGCAACGAGAGCAAAAGTCTCATCATAATCCCGCCTATGAGTCTGCTAAAACCCTCTAGCAACAAGACGGGCTTTATATCTCTCAATGGGCCATCCGACTTGGTCGTAACCTTAAAGACCCACTTACAGGTGATAAGCACGACATGCGATGGTAATGGAACAAGATCCCAAGTGTCTATACGATCAAGTGCAACAAGTTCCTCTTACATAGCCAGTTGCCACTCACTCAGGAATACTTGAAGCTTCCTCATAGGTTGAAGGCTCATCAATAATAGCACCAGCACGTGGAAAGCCCAACTTATCAGGAAGTGCAATAGTAGCACGATTACGTAAATTATATCTCTGACCAACCTCAGATTCTCCAAGAATGGCATGTGACACATCAGAATCAACAGAATCATCTACGACAAGAGCATGGACTGTGTAGTGGAATGAGGCGGAAGCGTTCTGTGACCTTTGGAACGACGAGTATAGACTTGTGTGATAAGTTGTTTATGTTGTGGAGGCTCAGATATGGGTGGTGTAGGCTCATCAGAAATGGGCGGTGAGACACGGACATCATCATCAAGAAAGAAATAGAAGCAAGACATAAGAATGACGTAGACTCTGAAGAAGAAGATGTGGAATGAGTGAAGGGTTATAAAAGAAAGGACGATCCTCGACAAAAGTTACATCACGAGACACACGCATGCGACGAGCAGAAGAATCATAATGATAACCTTTATGCTCAAAACTATACCCCAAAAAGACGCACTTAACCGACTGACCAGTCAGTTTAGTGTCCTCACAAGGAGCAAGCAATACATGGCATGTACATGCGAAAACCCAAAAATGATCATAGCTATGGGGAATACCAAAAAGAACCTCACCAGGACACTTACCAAACAGTTTGGAAGATGGCTGTCGGTTTATAAGATAAACAGCTGTAAACACAACTTCTCCCCAAAAAAATGCAATGAGAAGTGTTCTAGCAGTCTCAATGAAATGGCGGTGTTTTCTTTCTGTGACACTATTCTGAGCTGGGCAAGAGTGCCCTCAGAGGTCAAAAACTGACGAAAATTGTTAGGCAAATACGAACCACCAGAATTAGAACAAAAAAACTCGAATAGGAGTATAAAACTGAGTATGAATCATGCGAGCAAAATCTTTATAAATGGAACACAACTGAGAACAACGTTTCACACAATAAATCCAAGTATATCGAAAATGATGATCAATCAAAAGAACATAATATTTATTGCCACCTTTTGCAGGGAAGGAGGACGGACCCCATACATCAGAGTGAAGATCAAAAGATCTAGAAGAATGAAAATACTAGTAGAATATGGGAGTTGCAACTGTTTCTCGAGTTTGCAACCCTTACAATGAAAATTTGACTCAACAGAAGTACGACCTAAACAACCAGTACTAATCAAAGTAGTCAAACAAGAGCCACTCAAATGACCAAGACGATGGTGCCACTTGACGAAAGATGAGGCAACGGATGACACACGAGCGGTAGAACCAGTGAAAGATGGAAGATGCAAAGGGTCTAACATGTAAAGACTGGAGAACCTTTACGGTGATGGCCAGTCCCAATCACAACCCTGCTTTGACGATCCTGAATAAAACAAGATGAGTCATCAAATCCACAAAACAGTTTTAGTCAGTGACCTGACCTGACCAACTGAAAGAAGATTCATAGATAACCTAGGAACTTCAGAGATATTAGGCACTGAAAATCGTGAATTGCATAGAAAATCCTCATGACTGATATAACAAGAAGTGCCATCAGTTGTCAATAAAAGCACCATCGGGGGACTGCCTTGCAGGCACCCAACAGGTACTGATCAAAGGTCACATGAAAAGATGCTCCAGAATTGATGACAGAATAGTGAGGTGCATGACAGTAGAGGCCCTTTGTAGCAGAAGTTCTAGCTTTAGTAGTAGATTTTCAAGGTAATAGACCCAAGATAGTTCAGAGGCGAGTTCACTCCTAAGGACGAGGTGGATACATACCACGAGCCCTAGCAGCACAACGTGCATGATACTCAACCAACTTTTCTGGATGCTAAGTAAAACAATTCTCGACACTATGACCAGTCTTGTGTTTACAAGGTTTGGAGAGTCACCTCTAGGTGCACTAAGTCATTAAGAAGATGTCCTTTGAGGAGTTGTGAGACCACTCTGCATTACTGACGGCGGAATGGAGACGAGTCTATTCAGCAATCAAATCAGATAATGCATGTGCCATGGTCAGAGGAGTTATGAAGTAACCGTGTACGAATGGACTCAAATTCTGCTCGGACTCTCATGACAAAGAGATAAATGAAGAACTTCTCAACAAATTTATGTGTTGAACACTCCTCCGCCGAGTACTAAGGTACCATAGAGACCAATGGTCCCATCAAACGATCAAAAGTCAAGTAGTACTCATCAATGGAAATGGTGTTCTGTTCAATCACGTGAATCTGTTGCATAAGAGTGTGCAAGAGAGCACCAAATAGGACTACATTCCCTTAGTTGTCCGAAAATAAGAAAGACTCATAATCATAGATTGCTTGACACGGTTGACGATGGCAACCATCACTTTCCATCATTAATCATATTATGACCTGCTATTATCAGCATCCCTTTCGGGTCCATCATCAGTCAAGTGGAAAGTCAAACCATAACCCTCAACACAATTTCAACTAAAAAGGCCCCCTCACGATAATTTTGACCATCAAGAGTAATATTAATAGTAACTGCATGAAGTTGCAACATGATTTGACAAATAGGTAGCGACGAGCCACGAAGAAATATGAATAAAGATGTTGCGACAGGCAGCACAGGGGCACACAACAAATGAGAGATGACAAAAACAGAAATTGACGATGGCCGAAACATATTAGAGTACACAATCCTTAACCCGACAAGTGATGAATCTGAAAAATGGCAAAACAGACACCAAATCCTCCCAAAACAAAAAACTAAAAATACTTGCAACAAGTTCATTACATTCTGAGCTCACGGATGTTCGCCGGAATAAATTCCGAGCACAATAATACTTGTTTGTCAAAACATGTCGCAACTTCATGCAATTGCTATGAATATTACTTTTGATTGTCAGAATTATCGTGAGTGGGCTTTTTCGGTTGAAACTGTGTTGAGGGGTTATGATTTGACTTTCCACTTTACTAATAATGGACGAAAGGAGGGCCGATAATAGCAATGCTGGTGAAATCAGAATATGGCAGATTAATGATGGGAAAGTGATGGCTGTCATCGTCAACAGTGTCAAGCAATCTATGATTATAAAAGCCTTTCTTTCTTTCGGACAGCCAAAGTAATCTTGTCCTATTTGCAACAATGGTGCTGGTGCTCTCTTGCACAGATTCACATTTCACGTGATTGAACAGAACACCATGGTCAATGATGAGTATTATTCGGCTTTTGATAGTTTGATTAGACCATTGATCTCTATGGTACCTCAGTGCTCGGCGGAGGAGTGTTTAGCACATAAATTTGTTTACAAGTTCTTCATTTATAGCTTTGTCATGGGAGTCAGAGCAGAATTTGAGTCCATTCGTACACAGTTGCTTCATAACTCCTCTACTCTGACCATGACACAAGCATTATCTGATTTGATTGTTGAAGATATTTTTACAGTATACCAGGTGAGGGTCATGTACTGGATTCCACATCATATATAATATCTGTACCATGGCAGAGATATGTTCGAGACAGTTAGTTTCTCCAGGTGGAGGCCGAGGGCCTTAATATCCCATCAGGGGACCCGGTGGAGGCCAAGGGCCTTAATATCCCATCGGGATGTGCACACGAGCGGCCGAGGGCCGAGGGTCTTTTGACCACAGTAAAGCAAGAAAAGAAAAGTTTACAGTTTAAGCTCTTATATATTTATGTTCATGACACGATATTATAAATGTTGTTTTATTCAGTACTGGTCTTTGCGGAGCATAGTGGTTTGCTCACGCCCCTATTGTGTTTTTCAGGAGACGGAGTCGAGCGTGCCGGATGAGCATAGACGTGGCAAAGCATGGTCATAAGAATCTTGGATATTTTTACGCATATTTTATGTCCCAGTATTTATGATCATGTATTATTCGGATATGTATGCATGTATTTCTGTATTTCGGACGCTTCCGCTAGCAGACTAGCGAGACAGTTCAGACATTGCATGTTTAATTCCATTATCCGTAGCGGATAGTTTGGTTGCGTGTTTTATATATGTCTGTGAGCAAGTTAAGTAAGTTTTTATCTGTGACATCCCGCAACCAGTTAGTATTTTTGAAAACCAAGCTCGCACGACCTTTCAAAAATAAAAGCAAAAATTTTACTCTGATTTTCAAAGCTAGTAAGGCGGGGTGTGACAGATTGTCTTACTCTGATCCATTGATTCACCCTACCTTCTCTTCGAATTACTAGCTTTGAAAATCAGAGTAAAATTTTCGCTTTTATTTTTGAAAGGTCGTGCGAGCTTGGTTTTCAAAAATACTAACTGGTTGCGGGATGTCACAGATAAAAACTTACTTAACTTGCTCACAGACATATATAAAACACGCAACCAAACTATCCGCTACGGATAATGGAATTAAACATGCAATGTCTGAACTGTCTCGCACTGTCTAGTCTGCTAGCGGAAGCGTCCGAAATACAGAAATACATGCATACATATCCGAATAATACATGATCATAAATACTGGGACATAAAATATGCGTAAAAATATCCAAGATTCTCATGACCAAGCTAATGACATGATAATGAGCTGAAATTTTAATTAGAGATGCATGTCTATGTGTATTATTTAACTGCTAAGTTTCAGCATTTTTAGAGTTAAATATGATTTTATAAAAATCATGAGATTTGAGGGTTCCTTTAGCTTATTATGTTAAAATAAGTTAGCACGCTTAGACTTGAGTGATTATCCCTCAATTAGTATTATCAAAATATGATATGTTTGATTTAATATTTAAGAGTTATCTGAGTAGATATATTTCTTAAATATTTTGGTAGCTTAAGGAGAGTCGAGCCTCCGACAGCTACCCCAACATTTCATCACTTGCGTCAGTCAGATATTTTTACAGTATACCAGGTGGGGGTCATGTACTGGATTCCACATCATATATAATATCTGTACCATGGCAGAGGTATGTTCGAGACAGTTAGTTTCTCCAGGTGGAGGCCGAGGGCCTTAATATCCCATCTGGGGACCCGGTGGAGGCCAAGGGCCTTAATATCCCATCGGGGTGTGCACACGAGCGGCCGAGGGCCGAGGGTCTTTTGACCACAGTAAAGCAAGAAAAGAAAAGTTTACAGTTTAAGCTCTTATATATTTATGTTCATGACACGATATTATAAATGTTGTTTTATTCAGTACTGGTCTTTGCGGAGCATAGTGGTTTGCTCACGCCCCCATTGTGTTTTTGGAGGACATGCTTCGAGCTTGTGTTCTAGAGCGGGGTGGTTCGTGGGAGGAGTTGTTACCCACTGTGGAGTTTGCCTACAACAACAGCTATCACTCGTCGATCAAAATGGCACCGTTCGAAGCATTATACGGTCGCAAGTGCCGCTCACCCCTTTATTGGGATGAAGTTGGCGAGAAACAGGTTCTAGGTCCCAAGTTGATCAAGGACACGGTGTAGAAGGTAGCCGAGATCCGAAGAAGCTGAGAGAGGCACAGAGCCGACAGAAGGCCTACGCTAACAAGCGTAGAAGGGAGCTAGAGTTTGAGCAGGGAGACAAAGTGTTTCTGAAGGTCATGCCAATGAAAGGCGTTACAACTGGTATCCGCTCCTCAAAGGACATCTTCTCATTGGCTTGATGCACCCAGAGGTGACTCTCAGAACCTTGTAATCATTGCGGGAAGACCAGTCATAATGCCGAAAATTGTTTTACTCATCATTCAAAAAGTTGGCTGAGTACTGCTCGGGCTCGTGGTCCGACTTCTGCTACAAAGGGGTCTGTTTATGCCGTTGTTGCCTCTCATTTCCATGCACCTCAGTCTTGGGTCCTCGATCCTGGAGCATCTTTTCATATGACATTTGATCAGTCCCAGTTGGTTGTAAGGCAGTCCCCGATGGTGTTTCTATCCAGACAGCTAATGACACTTCTTGTCATATCACTCATGAGGGTTCTCTACACAATTCACGTTTTTGAGTGCCTAATATCTCTTATGTTCCTAAGTTATCTATGAATCTTGTCAGTTGGCCAAGTCCATCAAAACTGTCTTGTTGGATATCGTCGAAGCGGGGCTGTGATTGGGAATGGCCATCGTCGTAAAGGTTCTCTGAGTCTCTATATCTTAGACACTTTTCATCTTCCCTCTTCCACTGGTTCTACCGCTCGTGTGTCATCGGTTGCCTTGTCTTCCACCTCATCTTTCACTAAATGGCATCATCGTCTTGGTCATTTGAGTGGGTCCCATTTATCTACTTCGATGAGTATCGATTGTTTAAGTTGTACATCTATTGAGTTTAGTTTTCATTGTAAGAGTTGCAAGCTCGGAAAACAGTTGCAACTCCCATATCCTATTAGTATTTATCATTCTGTTAGGCCTTTTGATCTTATTAACTCTGATGAATGGGGTCCGTCCCCTTTTCCCACAAAAGGTGGCAATAATATTATGTTCTTTTTATTGATGGTCATTATCGATATACTTGGATTTATTTTATGAAACATCATTATCAGTTGTGTTCCATTTATAAAGACTTTGCTCGCGTGATTCATACTCAGTTTTCAACTCCTATAATTTTTCTTTGTGATTCTGGTGGTGAGTATGTATCTAACAATTTTCATCAGTTTTTTACCTCTGAGGGCACTCTTGCCGAGCTCTCTTGCCGAGCTCTCTTGGTGTACATGCTCAGAATGGTGTTGCAGAAAGAAAACACCGTCATCTCATTGAGACTGCTAGAATCCTTCTCATTGCCTCAGTTGTTCCTTCTCATTTTTGGGGAAAAGTTGTGTCTTATCAACCGACAGCCATCTTCCAAACTATGTGAGGTTCTTTTTGGTATTCCCCCTAGCTATGATCATCTTCGGGTTCTCGAATCTGCATGCTATGTATTGTTTTCTCTCCTAGTGAGCGCACTAAACTAACTGCTCCGTCGGTTGAGTCCATCGTTTTTTAGTATAGTTCTGAGCATAAGGGTTCGCATGCATATATCTCGTGATGTAACTTTTGTCGAGGATCTGTCCTTTCTTTTATAACTCTTCCACTCATCCCACATCTTCTTCTTCAGAGTCTACGTCATTATTATGTCTTGCTCCTATTATTTCCTTTCTTGATGATGATGTTCTTCCTTCCTTTCTCGATGATGATGTTCTTCATCAAGTGAAGATCCATAGGTGTAACCTAGTATGTACTTCCTATAATATGGAAGTCCTGTGTACTTAAAATAGACACAGAAATTATTTCCCACTTCATATCCTCCCTATATATAAATCCCGAATGCGCTGAGCCTACGTGGCTGCTTCTGGTGCTTCGGAATCATACTTGGCAAAAAATCATGCTTCGTAATTAGGTTTGGACAAATAATATTGATATATTAATAATTAATAATCTAGGTTCGGACATTCCATAAATATTATTTATCTAACTTAGGTATTTTAATATCACTTGTACTATAATAACCCTTTAATTATTTGTAATTTAACATAGTGAGGTACTAAGTGACTAATATATCCCTGACTTTGATTTGTTTCCTTCAATTAGCTATTGAATTGTAAATGTATTTTAAAAGTTGATAACTTTTGTATTTTTTATCGGTTTTACATATATTATATATCAAATTAATCATCTTTTGATGATCTTCGATTTGACATCCATATTGTAGATATGAAATAAATAAATTATATTTATCTTTATAATAAGAAAAAATAATAATATTTATTAAAATTCATTAGAAAAATAAAATTATTTATCAATTGATATATTTATTTGTAATGTAGTTATATGTTGTAAGTTAAAAATTATTATAATATAACACAGGTAAGTCGCACAAATAAAAAATGTTATGCTAAATATATAATAATATATATATTTTTGTAAAAACTATTTAAATTTTCAACTTTTTTTCTCATTAATTTTAGATTTTAAGAAAAAAATTAGCAAGCACCCGTGTAATACACGGGTGTTGTACTAGTTTTTCATGGTATCAGAGCGGAAGTTCCCCTCTGGCCTTTTTTTTTTATCTCAACCCCCCTTAATCTATTGTTGCCACTCGAGCAGCACCAGTTTAATCCTACTCTACTCTTATTATATTAGCCCCTTATTATGTTGATGTTGATCTTCTTCCATAGCCAACTATTGCCAAAGTTTTCTAATTCGTAAGTTTTTTTTTTTTTTTTAAATGGCGTCTTCAAATCATAAACCCACGTTGGGAACTATTGTCAAATTAAATGGTTTCAACTATATCATGTGGTCGTGTGCTATTTTTCGGATCTCAGAATAAATTAGATCGAATTAGTAAAGGATAGACCCTATTTAGTAGCATATGAGTTCTTGATTTCAAGACTGACCGACCACAAGTTGTTTGTATTTCAAAAATCAAGTTAAAATTTTCAAATAACAAAAAATTACAACAACGCGTATTCAACCCCATGTTTGTATGATTGACTACATTGTCGTAAATCAAAACACACACTCGAAGAGACCCATTAAACTAAACTCAATTTCACATATTCTTCTTGATAATTCCTAACCAGAGATACACACACAGTGAGAGAGAGAGAGAGAGAGAGACAAGGGACATACTAATGCAACTAAACAATAAACATAATGCAAACTGGCAAGTGGCATACCTTGAGACTAAGGGAAAATGTTTCAAAAGATGTTTGACTGAAAATATACCTCTTTTAGGCGAAGTACCCTCTCAAGGAATGCTTCAAACATATCCTTTCGATCATAAAAGCATATCCAAGCTGCCACATTTTCTCGAAACTGCATGTCCAGAATGATTTAGTTAGTAACTCTTCATGGAAAAGCAAGATAGATAAAAAGTTAAGCTAGACATGCATGCTAATACAACTTTGTTTATCCATTCCCACTTTGAGTAAAATCTTCACAAAACAGTTTCTTCTTTCATTATCTATCTTCACCAGTACAATATTTGTAAATTATAACTGAAAATGACCAAATTGAGAAACTAAGATCCTGTTGAAATGTAAACTAAACCAGGATAAAGCTAGCCAAGGAAAGGAATGATCGCGGACAATGTGTTACATTTTCCTTTATAGACTTGGCTACCAAACACAACCTAGAATGCCCTGCTCGTTCATAATATTGAAGTGAGCAACTCCACCATCAGATATTCTCCCCAATGTTATAAAACCCGGACCGGACAGGCCGGTCCGACCGGTTGAACCGGGAACCAGCACATGCACTGGTCCGGGTGGAGGTTTTGAACCGCTGTGGGAAACCGGTCAAGACCCGTTCAAACCGGTAAACCGGCTGCAGTTAGGGCGGTCAGCGGCCAGGTGTTTTGCTTTGTAAGAATCTGGTTGTAGAAACACTTAAATAGCCGCACATTTTGTATTGCAATCCCGATGTGGGATACGGGTCTTCTCAAACAAATGGCTGAGGGAAGTTTTGGGCTCTTGCCTTATTGGGCCATATTAAATAATTGGTTGCACAATATTTAATGGGCTTATAAAAAGTTGTAAGCACAACATTTAAGAAATGGAAATAACCCATAAATAAAATAACAAAATACTATCCTATAATAAGTGGCTTAATGGGCTTAGAAAGATTATTTATTACATATGAGGTAATGATATATTATAAATATATATATATATGTAATATATTAATTGTATTTCTTCTCTATTAAAAAAAAAACTTATAGAAATGTGGTGATTACTATTTTTACGCAATAATATATTGTAATATATTAATTGTCTTTTTTATATCTACTTTTATGTCATATGAACTTATAATATATTTCATATATGTCTAATCTCATAGCTTTTAAGTATAATGGATATTTATGAATACTTTAAGTATCTAAATATTTAATTAATTAGATTTTGATATATATAATTTAATATATAATATATCATATATTTTAAAAATATTAATATATTAAATTCCGGTCCAACCAGTTCAACCACTGGTCCGACCAGTGAACCATTGAACCAGTAGCTCGACCGGTTCGAGGACCGGTCCGGTTTTCAAGACAATGATTCTCCCTCATACTAACATAGTGTTAAACTCCCGTAGATAATAGATGGACACAACCACTGCACATGCTTATCCCATCATCCAAGCATAATAAACAAGGAAAACCAATAAAAAAAAGCTCAGGGCATGAACCCTCGCAGTATTTTGCTTCTATGATCCATGAAGCTTAAGCAACGCTGAAAAATGACCAGCTTTCAAATTTCATTATAGATATGTCACGACTCACAAGCAAACTTCTTCAGCAAACAAGCAAACAAGGCCAGTCAAGATCAGTACACCCCCTAATTCATGGATGACATGCTTATGCAACAACGGTAACTTTAATTCATTAATACAATAGTGGATGGCTTGGTAAACCACAATTATGGGATGTTTCCATAATTTTCTGATGTTCATTAACAATTGATAGCATTTCATGATGGATTTAGCAAGCAAGCCCCAATCCAATTTACTATATCCCATGATATATATATGTATATAAAACGCTCAAATTCTTAAACAAATAGGAAAAGTATAAATGTGGCAAAACAGTGTATTATGTTAATTACTGCTAGCAGAGACCTTACTTGGAAAGATTTTGCTACAACAGAATAAATTAACAAGGCAGTAGAACTTCTATTCCATATGCATGTTTTCGATAATCAAAAGGGGGCACAATTAAATATATAAGATAATATATATGACATGTCATTGTACCTTCTCATTGACCATTAATATCATGGACATCACATGCTCAAAAGAAGCCGCCTCTGGAGCAAAATTTGGCCAAAGGTAGTTCTCCAAGTATTGACTCACTTCTAGCATCATCACCCTCTGCAGTGGCCCTGTCTCTCTTCCACCTACAGTCATCAAGACATCAACAACTATAAGTTATACATAACAATCCAACTATAACTATAAGTTCGCAAATAAACCTGACTTAATGCAATTGAGCTGATCTGAAAGAACAAAATCAATAAAATTATTCTTACATATTTATTACATGATATACACAAGTTTCAGATATCAGCTACACAAAATTATTTTGAAAGTATAAGAGCATTAGTTGATGTATCACACTCACTTAGATACTAGTAATATACTACATCATTTTTCATTCAACATCAGAAGATATGAAAGTCAAAATTTCTTGATAAACAACTAAAACCAAAAGAAAGACATAGTTATAAACTGCCCTGAATATCCAAATTCTCGACAGAATCAAAAAGTCGTGTTAATACACCATTCCTTCTCAGTTCTCCCAGTCCAGTTTCTACATTCTAAGAATTCACATTCACTTGACAATCTTCAGAGTAGCAAAATAACGCCTACAGTTAATCCTCTCACACTATTTACTTCAAGAGGCAACATATAAGCCGTTCTAAGCAAGGTAAACACACAACAAAACGCACAAAACAAACACAATTTTCAGTTCAGAAAGCACATGCTTCCCACTACATATTCTATACAAATAGCCCTTTTCTCGAACTAGATAATTGAGTATGATCAAGCCAAAACAAGAATTCTTCTTGAACAGCGAACAACCAGTTCAGATATACTCACTGACTTAATCCCTTGGTTATGGACATCAAAATTCATATTGGATTCTCCCTAGATACTTATTTCGTATGAGTTAAATCAATAGGATGAATCAAAAGGATTCCAATTTTCAAGTACAAAACAACAGTATGAACAGCATCGCTCCTACAATGTGGCAGTCACCTTTAACAGTTAACTCAGTGTAGTAAATTTCACCGACGAGGTCCGGGCTGAAGGACTTCTTAGGGCCCGAGCCCGCCGTATGGCCCAATTTTCGGCCGCAATTTTCGTTAAACGGTCGGATCTCGCTTATAGTAATGGAGTTGGGTAGGATGGATCCCGATTTGGACTCCACAGGCTTTTCTGGCGGAGGCAGCGCGGCCGCAGCCACCGGGTACTCAGCCACCTGATGCCGCCTGAAATCGAATTCGATATTTTTGTCATCTTCAACGATAAAATTTCGAAATTAGGCTTTTCGCATGGGGAAGATCGATCGAGTGAAGAGGGACCCGGTGATTGTAGCTTTTAATAAATTCTCTACAATATTGGGTTTTACAGCTTGCCACAAGGTTTTTTCAGATAAAGGAAGAACTTTGAAATTTGAATAATGAAAAAAACTTTTTAGCTTATTTGTGCGAGATTTTTAAAAATATTAAAACATGAGTTACTCTTTTTTTTTTCTACATATTACTTTTCTGACAAAATCTATTACTATAAAATACACTTAAGGTTTATTATGAAAAAAATCGAAAGTAAAAAGTTCAATTCCCGCTTCTTTTTATCATTCTTACTTCATTTGGTATATCTTTTTGAATTTTTTCGTTTATTCCCGCCGCAGGTTCACATGCATTTAACGTAAATAGAGTCCTGTTTTACATGCATTCAGTCTTCTAATAAATGGAATTACGTAATTCACGGTGCAAATAACGTAATTAACGACGGAACAATTGACAAAATAATTCTGATTTTTTTTATACCCTTATTTTTCGTTTCTTATCTTTTTTTGTTAAGATCGGACGGGATTTACATGAATTAATATAGTTAATCAAAAAAAAAAAAAGATTACAAACAACTTTACAAATCCTATATATATCTACTCATTCCTTTACAACGTTTTTTACTTCACTTTTCTTCCAAAGTTATTCTGCAAAATCAGAAAAACACATATTTAGAAAACAAATAAAAAAAAATGGCACAAGTGTTTGATAGACTCCGCGCTGTTACTAGGGTGAACAGGCCTTTTTTGAAGTTAAGAGCAACTCTAATTGTTGAGACCGATTATGAATTGGAGACAAAAAACTTTTGTGCCATCATTTTTGAAGATCAAGAGGTAATATTATTAATTCTTATGTAATTCATATTCTTACGGAAAAACTTCTTTATTTTATTGATATCGTACAAATTTATATTGTAGGGTGCACAAATAAGTGGGTTAATACGTTACAAACAGTTGAGCTTATTCCGACATGTTTTTAAAGAGGGTGAAGTGTATTGTATCGCCAACTATGGACTGAAACCCAATAATGGGCGGCAAAGGGCAACCCTCCACAATTGGAAAATTGTGTTCATGAGCATTACACGCGTGATGAAATGGAATGGAAGTTTTCCATGAGCCTCTATAATTTTTTAAGACTAGATCCATAATAAAAAAAAATTGTTATCGTATTTTTCTAGCGTAATTTTCTTATAATTATGTGATCTTTAATTTTTATTTCATGTCGTTCAATTTTACTGAGAAATTTCGTTTATATTCCATGTCCTTCAACATTTTTATTGAATGTGTCTAATTTAATTTGAACGAATTAGTTGAATGTTTATTCAACATTTAGTCATTATTTTGTAAATTTTATTAAAATACGATATTTCATTTTAAATATTAATAATAAATATCACAAATTCAAGTTACCTAAGGATTTACATTTCTAATTATCAAATTTATATAAAAAGATTATATATAATTTTTAATGAAAGAACTCCTACATTATAAATTTTAACAATATTGTCCACTCTCTTTAACATATCAAATTTTAATATATTCTATACTAATAGGCTTTTTCAGTTTTATGTTTAAAAATATAATTATACTAATTTTTTAAAAAAGAACAAATTTTTTACACGTACATAATAGAGATAATTAAGAAATAAATTATATATATCACATGTTAGTTAAAGATAATTATGCTTCAAGATATTGTTTCATTCTTTTAAATCTTTTTTCCGATTATTTTATTCATACTTACCCTTCATCACATCTAAGATATAATAGGTTAGTTGTGATTTTTATTTATCATTATTCACGTCTAAAATATAATAGGTTAGTTGTGATGTATTTTTAAATTTGTTATTTATATTTATCTTTAATCACATATAAGATAACTATGCTTCAAAATATTTTTAATCAAATTTTAATATATTCTATACAAATATATTTCTCGAGAATTTACTTATTCGAAATAAACAATTCCAACAAATTTGGATTCCAATTTTTGGTTTTGATTTTGTGAAATCGGAGGTATATTTCATTAAAGTGTGGACACTATACGTATCATATTGAAAAATTGCCAAAAAAAAGATAGTTTTTCGGCAATATTTATTCACATAATATTTATTCGTTTAAATGTCTGATTCTTTTAAAATATATACCTATAATTATCGAGCTAAACAAAACTTTGAACAATCATATTTTTGGCTTTTTTAGTTTTATGTTTAAAAATATAATTATACTAATCAATTTCAATTTAAATATGTTTAATAAAATTCATCCAAAAGAACAAATTTTTTAAACGTACATAATAGAGATAATTAAGAAATAAATTGTATATATCACATGTTAGTTAAAGATAATTATGCTTCAAGATACTGTTTCATTCTTTTAAATCTTTTTTCTGATTTTTTTATTCATACTTATCATTCATCACATCTAAGATATAATAGGTTAGTTGTGATTTATATTTATCATTATTCACGTCTAATATATAATAGGTTAGTTGTGATGTATTTTTAAATTTGTTATTTATATTTATCTTTAATCACATATAAGATAACTATGCTTCAAAATATTTTTAATCAAATTTTAATATATTTTATACAAATATATTTCTCGAGAATTTACTTATTCAAAATAAACAATTCCAACAAATTTGGATTCCAATTTTTGGTTTTGATTTTGTGAAATCGGAGGTATATTTCATTAAAATGTGGACGCTATACGTATCATATTGAAAAATTGCAAAAAAAAAAGATACTTTTTCGGCAATATTTATTCACATAATATTTATTCGTTTAAATGTCTGATTCTTTTAAAATATATAAATTGAAGCGGTTTGCCACACTATATAGACTAATGTATGATTTTGTTATGTGGGACTATTTTTATTTAAAAAATTGTATTTATTTAAGGCAAAATAGCTCGTTATATCACGACTTTTTACCATATTGCTAAAACATCACGATTTTTGAACTTTGGCCGAGAATATCACAACCTTTGATTTCTTTGCAAAACGATACTCGAATGTCGGAAACCGGCCATCGTTGATACACCATTGGGGAAGATTTGTAACTATTGAAAATAATAAGGAGTATTTCGGAGGTGATAATACTTTCAGGCTTTCGTGAAATGATTTTAAATAATGTAACGATGGCAGAGAGATGTCGGACGAGAGGAAGTGACTGCGACAGGCCGGGCGAAAGGGCGTGAGCGTGAAGAGAGGCGACAGAGGACGACCAAGAAGAAAAGTAGAGAGTGAGGGCGAGGAAGAAGATAGCGAGAGGGGGGCGGACAATTTGAAAGAAAGAATTGAAGAAGAAAGATAAACTGAAAAAGAAAGTAAAGATATAACAAATTTTGTGTTAAGGGTATATTGGTAAAATGAGCAGACTTGAGAGCGCTTTCCTCTATGTAGGAGCGAAATAAGCTTTTTTTTTTGGTACAGCGAAATAAGCTTTTTGTCTTCTTTTAAAGAAAAAGCAAAAATACTAGATTTGGAGCTTGACTAGAATTGGAACTTTAGAAGCAAAAATACTAGATTTGGAGCTTGACTAGAATTGGAACTTTAAAAGCAAAAATACTAGATTTGGAGCTTGACTAGAATTGAAACTCGTTGTCTTCTTTTAAAGAAAAAGCAAAAATACTAGATTTGGAGCTTGACTAGAATTGAAACTCGGGTTCTAGCCAGGAAGCAATAAGATAGGATACATCGGTGTAAACGATTTCTATATGAAAATTTAATATGATTATTTATTAAATTTTATTGTGAAATTTGGGTAAAGGTCATTTAAACAAATTGTTATGGAAAATGGGTTACAAACCTAATGGGGCCGAAGCCGCTATCGCCGCCAAGTGATCCGCCATGACATTGGCTTCTCTGTGAACATGGAAAATCTGAATGCTCCACTTACGCTCCACCAGGCTGCGTATTGCCCGAACAAGTGAATCGTGTACTCCGAGATCGTTTTCAGGCCCGCTAACTCATTGTCATCACACATTGACTGTCGACCTCCGCCACGACCTGCCTAAAGCCCAACTCCCAAGCTAGATGAATCCCCGCCCCCGGATATTCTGAATATTGGCTCCCCCTGTGGAAATTGTGTCAAGTAACCCATTTTCCATAACAATTTGTTTAAATGACCTTTACCCAAATTTCACAATAAAATTTAATAAATAATCATATTAAATTTTCATATAGAAATCGTTTACACCGATGTATCCTATCTTATTGCTTCCTGGCTAGAACCCGAGTTCCAATTCTAGTCTTAAAAAATACGATAACAATTTTTTTATTATGGATCTAGTCTTAAAAAATTATAGAGGCTCATGGAAAACTTCCATTCCATTTCATCACGCGTGTAATGCTCATGAACACAATTTTCCAATTGTGGGGGGTTGCCCTTTGCCGCCCATTATTGGGTTTCAGTCCATAGTTGGCGATACAATACACTTCACCTTCTTTAAAAACATGTCGGAATAAGCTCAACTGTTTGTAACGTATTAACCCACTTATTTGTGCACCCTACAATATAAATTTGTACGATATCAATAAAATAAAGAAGTTTTTCCGTAAGAATATGAATTACATAAGAATTAATAATATTACCTCTTGATCTTCAAAAATGATGGCACAAAAGTTTTTTGTCTCCAAATCATAATCGGTGTCAACAATTAGAGTTGCTCTTAACTTCAAAAAAGGCCTGTTCACCCTAGTAACAGCGCGGAGTCTATCAAACACTGGTGCCATTTTTTTTTATTTGTTTTCTAACTATGTGTTTTTCTGATTTTGCAGAATAACTTTGGAAGAAAAGTGAAGTAAAAAACGTTGTAAAGGAATGAGTAGATATATATAGGATTTGTAAAGTTGTTTGTAATCTTTTTTTTTTTTTATTAACTATATTATTTCATGTAAATCCCGTCCGATCTTAACAAAAAAAGATAAGAAACAAAAAATAAGGGTATAAAAAAATCAGAATTATTTTGTCAATTGTTCCGTCGTTAATTACGTTATTTGCACCGTGAATTACGTAATTCCATTTATTAGAAGACTGAATGCATGTAAAACAGGACTCTATTTACGTTAAATGCATGTGAACCTGCGGCGGGAATAAACGAAAAAATTCAAAAAGATATACCAAATGAAGTAAGAATGATAAAAAGAAGCGGGAATTGAACTTTCTACTTTCGATTTTTTTCATAATAAACCTTAAGTGTATTTTATAGTAATAGATACCTATAATTATCGAGCTAAACAATACTTTGAACAATCATATTTTTGGCTTTTTTAGTTTTATGTTTAAAAATATAATTATACTAATCAATTTCAATTTAAATATTTTTAATAAAATTCATCCAAAAGAACAAATTTTTTACACGTACATAACAGAGATAATTAAGAAATAAATTGTATATATCACATGTTAGTTAAAGATAACTATGCTTCAAGATATTGTTTCATTCTTTTAAATCTTTTTTTCGATTTTTTTATTCATACTTATCATTCATCACATCTAAGATATAATATATTAGTTGTGATTTATATTTATCCTTATTCACATCTAAGATATAATAGGTTAGTTGTGATTTATATTTATCCTTAATCTTATCTAATAGGTTAGTTGTGATTTATACCGATTTGTTATTTATATTTATCTGCAATCACAACAAAGAGTTATCACTTTGTATGATTATGGTACACTATAAAAAAGCCGTCAGTCACACTTTTTTATCGCACAGTTTTGATAAGAGAACTTCCACACAAACCATAATTTTCTTTTTCCCGTTCCCAATTATTCAAAATGCCTCCTGTTTTTGGTATTATTAAAGACCTCAAAAGAACTCATAGGCCTTTCATTAAGCTACGCCTCATTAGGATGTTCCAACGAGAGGAGGATCGTGGTTCTAGAAATCAACCACTGGAATTCGTTTTCCATGATCAAGATGTAAATAGTTGTTAATTTAATTTCATATTTTTTAACAAGTAATTTTACTAATTGCTTCGAACTAATTTTTGTATCATGATATTTGTCAGGGAGGTCGTATCAACGGTTTGGTCCGACCCATGCATGTTGCTAACTTCATAAACGAAGTGGACGAAGGTGTCGTATATGTCTTAAAAAATTACCAGGTCGAAAGCAATACTGGCATGTACAAAACGACCATATGCAAATGGAGGCTTTTGATCAATAAGGATACGAAATTTATCAAGTGGCCTAAACCTTTCCCTATATTTCGTTTTTATCTTTAGAGATTTTGCAAGTTTAATGGACATTGACAATGTTGATGAGTCTATGCTGTTTGGTAAGAAATTATTAATTGCTTATTTTTTTTAACGAATTTTGTATTTTTCACTTTGCGTATTTATATATGAAATCGTATTTTATAGATGTTATTGGTGTGGTGGTTGAAATACAACCAATTCAAATGAAAACTGTCAATGGAGTGCCTACTCAGATGATTGTTTTCTCTCTTATGAACTTGGAGTAAGTATATTTAAAGCTATATATTTGTATGAATTATATACCATTATACAAATTGTTCATTCCTCTTTTTTTATCTAGATTTGAAACATATAAATTATAAAATCCAATTGTTCATACTATTAATTTACAATTTTTTTTAAATTGTTTACAAGCTTTATTACAATTATTAACTTTGAAGTTATTTTATTCGTTTGTTTAGGGGACAAAAGAAGAATTGTACCTTTTGGGGACAATATGTTGATCAATTGATTGCTATTGAGCATCACTATATGAACGAACAACAAGCTTTTGTTATAATCATGCAAATGTGCAGGGCTAAGTTGTTTGATGGTAATTAATTAATAATTTTACATCTTAGTTCTTTTTTTTCGTCACGATAATTTGTAATCTCTAATTAGTTTATTTAATTGTAGGCGAATTGGAAATAATATTAACTAATCTTTTATTTTATATGTTTTTAGGCGAGGTGCGAATAACAACATCAAAGGATGTTACTCTCATCCTTTGTGTAGATGTTCCCGAAATCCGTGAATTTCGCAGGAGGTATATAAAATCAAACTTTTTTTATTTTGTATTAGATTAATAATATATTCTTTGACTCTATATAAATTCGTGAATTATTCTACCATTAGTTTGGCTTCGGGTAGATTGAAGAATATCCAATTGGTGTCCAATAGTTCCATTATTGTGAAGACCGAAATTCAACAACTCGAGGATGGTGACATCATCGTTTCTACTGTTGATTCGCTATATGATTGTGTGGAGGTAATCTTTAATATTAATTATTTGCAAAATTATTAATTGTTTATGTTCGAATTTGTATTTTTTTTTGTATATTGAATGGTTCAATTGTAGGCTAAGGACATTTGGGTGTGTGCAACAATTAACTCACTCATAGATGAATGGTGGTACTTGGCATGTATTCGATGTAATAGTTCAATGGAGGCAGAGGGCAACCATCATAGATGTCGAAAATGCACTCACAACCGCGGCATATTTCGGTTTGTCGTTTAAGTTTTCCTAAATTAAAATTGTTATTTATATGATTAAATCATTAAACGAATCTTTAAAAATATTAGCTATAAGATTCAATTTGGAGTGCACGATGCTTCTGCGCATGCAACTTTGGTTTGTTGGGATAAAGATTGTCAACGGATAATTGGCAAACCTTGTGATATATTGAAGCGTGAATATGCCGGAAGGGAGGTAATATATTTCAATTTTAACCATTATTTTTTTAATATATTTATATAATCATTTTGTTTTTAATTTTAATTAATATTTCATATGAAATCATGTTCTATTTTTTATAGGACCACGCGGTCTTTGATCTTCCCGATGATCTAGAAGATTTGGTTGGCAAGAAATATCTCTTCAAGATTCGCATTAAGCCTAATGATCGTTACAACTTTGCTTCTTCATTCAACGTGCTTAGGGTGGTAGTTGATGACAAGGTGGTCTCCAAGTATAGTCAATGGGTTGAAGAAGATGATGTAAGTCTAACTATCGAAATTCGAAGTATTATGTTATATTTATACTATAATAACTACTAATCTTCGTTTTTTTTGTTTTTTTGTTTCAATAGATGTCAGATTTCTTGACTCTCTTGCAAAGAGAAGAAGATAGGGCGAAACAAGATGATGTTGCCTTAGAAGATGAGGCTTCTACCCCACTGAAGGACAATAAGCAATTTGCAAAAGATGGCGACACTTCAACTGCAAAGAGGAACTTGTCCGATCAATTTGCTGTTGAATCGGTCACAAGCAATAAAGGAAAAGCGAAGGTTGATGATGATGGAAACTTACTTCCGACCAATGGAGAATAGGATTTTTAGTTGATTGATTTTAGATGAATAAGACATTTAGTTATTTTGTTTGATTTGCATTGAAGGTTTTTATTTTGTATTTGGATATTATTATTCACTTTCGTAGGCTACTTGCTTTATGATTATTTCATGTTATTCTCATGATTGTCTCTAGGGAACATATAGTTCCCGAGATTTCATGAATGATAATAAAATTTCCGATTTGCTTTAAACATGTGTTTAGTTATGTATTATTTTATTACTTATATTTATTTTATAATATCCGATTTTTGAATTCATACTTATCCTTCATCACATCTAAGATATAATAGGTTAGTTGTGATTTATATTTATCCTTATTTACGTCTAAGATAAAATAGGTTAGTTGTGATGTATTTTTAAATTTGTTATTTATATTTATCTTTAATCACATATAAGATAACTATGCTTCAAAATATTGTGTGATTCTATTAAATCTGTACTTATATTTATCCTTAATCATATCTAATAGGTTAGTTGGAATTTATACCGATTTGTTACTTATATTTATCTGCAATCACAACAAAGAGTTATCATAAAGTTTAAATCAAAATTAAGGTATTTAATTATTGACAAGTTAAACTAAACTTCACATATCTTAACTTACAAATAAAAGATTCTATACAAACTGATCGAATTCCAGAACATAAATTAATAATAATAAAAAATATATACAGATAAATGTTTATTATAAAACTCTGTGAATACATATCTTTAACGAATTAGAAACACAATCCCGTTAAATTAAAAAAAAAAAAAGAATTCCACTTCATTTAGACTACTTATACCCATTCAATTCACAAGTGCACTATATTATAGCAATTAGGAAACTACGGAATTTGGTATTTATCCTTCCTAAAAAAAAGAAGTTTGTTAAAAGATTATTCACACGGTTGTATAAGTTAGTTATAGATAACTATGCAGAACTTATTGATATATACAGATAAATGTTTATTATAAAACTCTGGGAATACATATCTTTAACCAATTAGAAACACAATCCCGTTAAAATAATAAAAAAATAAAAGAATTCAACTTCATTAAGACTACTTCTACCCATTCAATTCACACGTGCACTATATTATAGCAATTAGGAAACTAAGATAATTTTGTATTTATCTTTTCTAGAAAAAAGAATCCTAACCTATATTAACTTCATCTCCATTGAACCAACTTTCATAAGATATCAATATTTTGCACTAAATATTTCTAAACCTGTTTGCGATAGCGCGTATTTCTTTCTTTCAATCCTTTTTTCACCATTATCAGCATGTCAAACTTTTATTTTCAAGATGAACTATATTTCTTATTAAACCTGAAAAACGTTTCCGCGGAGGCAAGCATCTATATTTCTTATAAAACATGTGAATATATTTTTCATTCACATCTATAATTCTTTAGCAAGCATTATGAATCAAGATAGAGTAGGACAACCAAACAATCATGGTGGGAAAGGTATTAGAGGCAGACAATCACAAGGCAGAGATAGACCAACAGATAAACCAAAAGAACAAGGTATGTAAGACATTCAATACATGTCAACTTACCTATGTGAGCACCTTTGATTAATTTTTTTATTTTTTATTTCACCTTTGATGTCTCTGTTTACCTTATATGTTGTATTTCAACATATGGCACACATTCCTCCATTTTTTCCATTGAATCATCATACTCGCAAATTAAAAAAAAAAAAAAACACGATTAGTGATGTACAATACTATGTATAATATAAATTTGTATGTCTGCAGAATATAGTTTCAGACATTCATATGAAACATATATTGCGAGTGTCAGAGGGTAACTGTACCTTTGAAATTTTCATTCTTTGAGTAGTTTGTTCTACTTGATCTTCATACTCCATTTCACGCTCATGCAATAAAATCAATAGCATATAAGATATGGAATTGCTACATATTTCATGTATTGCATATTAATTTTGTATAAACCTCTTTCAACAGTTGGTAGACTAAAGATTTGTGTTGTATTTCATAAAGCTTAATATTTGATGTATTCAAATTGAGCATGAACTTTATATTCAGAAAGTATATTGGTAGGACGTGGACAGTGCACCAAGAGAAATAACAATGCGGGTAGATGTCAAGAAATCAGGAAGCAGAGTCATAATACACACATACGAACAGGGACGGTTGAATCAAATTCGCAAGGTAAAAGTAGTGATATCATATTCAATAAACACTAAAGTTCAATTCTATTGAAATTAGTTTGCATATCAGTGAAGCTGTTTTTGAATCACAACATTTGATATGCACGTGATAATCTTTCTTAGTATTTTACTAATGTTAATTTTTTCTAAAACCAGTTGAGCAAATATTTTCGATACTGTATCAGAATGATGATAACATTTATTGGTGCATGGTCAAAACAATGATTAAAAACTAAATCATACCTTCTATGAATTTTGAGTGTCTGACCATATCAATCCCGGATCTATACGCTCACTTGAAGAAATCGGTCGTCAAAGTTTTAAAAATATTAACTTTAAAACAGAGACGACAGAAATCTTAAGTCCATTTCTTAAGTGGTATACATGAGCCATAGGCAACATATATTAATTTTCACTATATAAAAGATTAACAGTAAAATTTGGACGAGATTGAAAAAAAATCATTATTTTGTGTACAAATCTGATGAAACCTGTTCAATCAAAATTGAAATTTTCAAAAAACAGTCTTCAATATTAAGATTTTTGAATAAAAGAAAACTATTTAGCAAAAACACGAGATAAAGCACATACACAAGATCGATGAACGATTCCATATATGTAACTGTGAATCTAAGATCCACACGAACAAACCATGATTCACAGATTTGAATCGACATTAGTATAGACAACGAAATAGATGCACAGAACGGAAAGAAAGATATGTTTTTTGGAAAAAAAAAACAAAAATTAAAACTTATTAAACAACAACATCACCGTTGTGAATCAAATATACACATGAAAGAACGATCCAGATGAAAAAAAATTGATTCAGACTTTTATTTTCTATCATTTTTAGGATCGAGGAGGAAATGAAAATCGAGGAGGAAAGGGATGAGAGAAGTGCAGATTCATTGCGGTGGAAATGAGGAAAAACCTAATTTCTCGGATTTTCTCGCCTTTTATAGTCTATATCAATGATTATTAGCCGTCCAATCAAGTTGACTATTTTAAGCCGTTGATCCAAAAAAATGATAATGTTCTGGGCATTCTTTACTTTAATATGGGCCGATTTACATAGGAATAGGAATTAAAAATAATTGGGCCAATTTCAATTGCCTAATGGATACTATGTCCACATGCTTATTGTTTATCAAAATAAATTTAAACCCACATTACTTTTAATATACATTAGCTTACACAAATTAATATTCCATCGCCTAGGACGAGGCAAAAGAGTGAAATATAGATTAGCATACTAAGTTCAAGCTTGGGATCAATTCATTTTTTTGAATTTAATTTTGTAATTTATTAACATATTTTAATACTTATTACATACAAAAATTTAATTGACCTACTTACATCCTCATTTTGAGTAGTTTTTTATTCATTTATACAGGTTCTATGATATCACCGGTTGTTAAAGGATCATCTTTTATTGCTCAACGAAACAACGATCCATCGAAAAAATCTTCCTACCAGTATCAGAGCGTTTTACATGGTTCGCATAACTTGCCATTATCAGATGTTACTAATGGTATTCTGTTATTCAATTCAATCTTTATTGCACTATATACTTTAATTAGTCGTTATCTTTATCTATCTAAATAAATATTAATTTTAATTTTTAATTAGTTCTTCGAATGGGTTGTTCTTCCACGCCAGTGGTTCAGACTAACTACCACACTATAAAAGGTAATATGTACTTTAGTTTTACATTCTGTATACTTAATTAGTGCGACTTTTGTTTTTTTTAATGTTATAAAATATATATTACTAATTTATTAACAGGTTGTGTGACATCACCACTGAGCGATGTATCATCTTTGATTCCTCAACAAAGCCTATCTAATAAAGGTTATATGTCCTATAAGTATCTAAGTGTGTTGCATCGTCCTCCTATCACGCCATTATCTGATGTCGCACGCGGTATATTACATTCAACGTATTTAAATGTCTTTTTGTTATTTCTTCTATAATTGAATTAAGTATTTATTTATTATTATTATTATAACTTTTTTATGTAGAGTTAAACACCAATTGTTCTTCTACCCAAAGGCATCAAATCGCACATAGTGTTAAAAACAGTAAGTTATGCATTATATAAATACTTATTATAACTTTTTTTATTTGGATTCAAATTTCATTATTATATTTATTTTAACATTATATAAATACTTAATATGAAATTTGATGAATATACTAATATATACTATTTGTCTTTCAGTTCGTGCCTTACAACCTAATGACAGTTTATCAAATAATATTGCGCAAAGCATTGTTATAGACCTTACAAGTGATACTGATGATGATGGTGGTTCGAAAGTTATGCATAATATGCACGTGAATCAATCAAACATAGGTAAGATTAATATATTTTGAACGTTAAATTTTTTCATTACTTATATTTTACATGGTATAAATAATAAATAATTTAATAAATTAATAACAATGTACAGTTCGTCTTCCACGGAATTCCGTACCTGCTATAAATAGCGATAAAAAGAGGACTTTGCCTGTTGAGTTCAATGATGTAGTCGATCTTACCGTGGATGATGTTGTCCCCCTTCCCGTTCCCAAAAAAAACGTGGTAGACCGAAAAAGAATGTTGCATCCACATCGACTCAATCTGGTATGTTTAACGTTAAAAAAACATTATATTTGTTTTACTTTTCCAGCTAATTTGTTGCCACCTCATTTTTTTTCCCTACTGATTTGAATGATGTAGTCATTCACACTTTTTATGATGGTGTCCCCCTTCCCATTCAAAAAAGAAAACCCGGTAGACCGAAAAAAATTATTGGATCCACATCGACCCAATCAGGTATGTTTTACATTAAAAAAAAACACAAATTTTTTTTTCATCTCATTTGTTGCAAGTTAATTTTTTTTTAAAAAAAAAATATATTTTGCAGAATATTGGGACATGGGTGATGCTGACTGTCAATGTATTTATTGTGGAGCACTGTTTTGGTATGTGGAGCGCAAGTCTTCTACAAAGGCAACAGATCCTCCTGAACATAAGGGTTGTTGTATGAACGGTGCTGTACAATTGCCCTTACTCCATAATCCACCTCCATATTTAAATGAGCTTTTACACGGAGATAGCCGCAATATCAAACATTTTCAGGAGAATATCAAATCGTACAATAGTATGTTTGGCTTTACTTCTTTGGGCGGGAAGATAAATGCAGGCGTCAACAATGGTACAGGTCCTCCGGTATTCACTCTACATGGCCAAAACTATCATCTGATGGGTAGTCTACTTCCATCCGAAGGTGCAACTCCAAAATTTGCGCAGCTTTATATCTATGATACGGATAATGAATTATCCAATAGAATGAATGCAGTCAGGTTAGTAATTTGCGTAACATAGTATGAGGTTATTTATAATTTTTATATTTGTAGTGTATCGTAATACATTTTTCATAACTTATGGATGGATCTGATTATGATTTTTAATTTCTATTTGTTATAGGAACTCTGACGGTATTTCTGATTTGCATGAAGAAATTGTTGCTCGCTTGACAATAATGTTGGACGGGCACAATGAACTGGTAAAGTCGTTTCGTATGGCTGGGGAAAGAATTGAACATCACGGTCAAAGTGATCTCAAGATTCGTCTAATTTGAAGGAGATATAGTGATGGTAGATGTTATAACTTGCCTACAAGTTCTGAAGTTGCTGCCTTGGTAGTTGGAGATTTTGATCAAGCAATGGGTGAAAGGGATATATTGGTTGAAACCAAAAGTGGACGCCTACAGAGGATCAATGAACTTAATGCTTCCTATTTGGCTTTACAATATCCCCTATTGTTGCCCTATGGAGAGGATGGGTACAGAGAAGACATCCCGTTTTCTGATCGGAGAGAGGTAAAAGAAGATGGTCGAACAACTGTGAGTATCAGAGAATATTTTGCTTATCGGATCCACGATAGAAATCACGAACCATCTACTATTCTTTCGGCCAGGAGACTGTTTCAACAATTTATCGTTGATGCATATACCATGGTTGAATCATCGAGGTTGAGATATATCCGGTTCAATCAATCTCGCCTACGGTGCGACATGTACAATGGGTTGGCGGATGCTGTTCTTCGTGGTGATATCGACCCAGGATCTAGAGGAAAGAGAATAATTCTACCTTCTTCTTTCACTGGAGGGGCTCGAAATATGATTCAGAACTACCAGGATGCAATGGCCATATGCAGATGGGCAGGTTATCCAGATTTGTTTATAACATTCACATGCAACCCAAAGTGGCCCGAGATCCTTCGTTTTTTAGGCCCAAGGAACTTACGTCCTGAGGATCGTCCCGATATCGTATGCAGAGTGTTTAGATCAAAATTAAAGCAGTTGATAAAGGATTTTTGTGAGAAACAAATATTTGGTCAAGTAAAAGCAGGTATGATCATTATTTCCAAAATTTAATTTCATTCCATTTGAATTCGTTTACAGTGATATTCATAATTATTTGACATTTGTAACTTTTCCTTTTCAGTTGTATATACGGTTGAATTTCAAAAACGCGAATTGCCTCATGCCCATATACTGCTATTTTTAGCAAAAGAAAACAAATTTCCCGATCCTTCCGACATAGATAGAATTATATCTGCTGAGATACCTGATGAGACTTCTGATCCTTATTATTATGAAGCTGTAAAGGAACACATGATCCACGGCCCGTGCGGATTGGCCAGAAAGCAATCTCCGTGCATGGTTGATGGGAAATGCAGTAAACGTTTTCCAAAACCATTTCTTGAATTCACGTCTGTTGATGATGAGGGCTATCCGCGGTACAGACGTCGGGACAATGGCAGACATATAGAGAAAAATGGTGTAGTTGTCCATAACGGTTTTGTCGTACCCCACAATCGGAAATTGTTGATGAAGTATGGTGCTCACATAAATGTTGAGTGGTGCAATCAGTCCCGGTCCATCAAGTACCTCTTCAAATATGTTAATAAGGGCAATGATCGTGTCACCGCATCGTTTTATCAGTCGACTGAAGAAAGAGAGCCGGAAAAGCCTGTTGATGAGATTAACATGTTCTACGACTGTAGATATGTTCCTTCATGTGAGGCGGCTTGGAGGTTGTTGGGTTATGAACTTCAGTACAAAAAACCTCCCGTACAACGTTTGAGTTTCCACTTGAAAGAAAAACAGTATGTTATTTTTGAGGATGAAGATCGAATTGATGAGGTTATTCAAAAACCCACTGTAAATTAGAGTCAATTTTTGGCATGGATGGAAGCGAACAAGATGTATCCTGAGGCGAGGGAGCTTACTTATGTCGAGGCACCATCGAAATTTGTTTGGAACACAACTTTGAGAGAGTGGACTCCACGAATCAGAGAACGTGCTATAGCCCGACTGCGCTATGTTCCTCCGAACGCTGGCGATAATTTCTATTTGAGGTGTTTGGTTAATGTAATACGCGGAGCAACTTGCCATGAGGATTATATGAAGGTCGACAATGTTCAATATTCGTCATATCGTGATGCTTGTCATGCACTAGGTTTGTTGGGTGACGATCGTGAGTACATTGATGGCATATCCGAGGCAAGTCATTGGGCATCTGCTGATTCTCTCCGACGTATGTTTGCGACGTTGTTGGTATCGGGATCGTTAGGTAGGCCTGAGCACGTATGGGAAACGTGTGTGGATTTTCTCTCTGATGACATCATCTATAGGCAACGTCTTCTCTTCAATAATGAAAGTATGTGACTTGTTTTTTATTTACGTTTTATTGTTTATTTTAATAATTTTCATATGCTGTTTAATTACTATATTCCATTTTTATAAAATGCTGAATTTGAATCCTTTTCGTTCTTAGGTCTGCAAATCAGTGATGCAGATAAAAAGAATTTAGCTCTCGCTGAAATCGAACAATTATTGAGACATCGCGGCATGAGTCTTCGGGAATATCCAACAATGCCTTTTCATGATATGACCAGTTTTACTACAAATACAAATCGTCTTATTTTGGATGAGCTAAGTTATGACCGCAAGGCCTTATCGGTCGAGCACAGTACTCTTCTTAGAGATATGACTGACGAACAAAAAGGAGTTTACTCAAAAATTATGGCAGCGGTAGACTCAGGTCAAGGCGGTGTTTTCTTTGTCTACGGTTATGGCGGAACCGGTAAGACATACTTGTGGAGGACTTTAGCTGCGGGATTACGATCAAGGGGTGAGATCGTGCTTTGTGTTGCATCGAGTGGAATAGCTTCTCTTCTGTTGCCTGGTGGAAGTACCGCGCACTCTCGCTTTGGCATACCTATTAATCTTCACGAAAATTCGTCGTGTGATATCAACCAGGCTAGCCCTCTGGCAGATTTAATTATACGGTCCTCCCTCATCATATGGGACGAAGCTCCAATGATGCATAAGCATTGCTTCGAAGCAGTCCAAACGTCATTTCAGGCAGTCATGGGAACGGTCAACCCAACCAACCATTATAAACCGTTTGGCGGCAAGACTGTTGTTTTTGGTGGAGATTTTCGACAAATTCTCCCGGTGATTCCAAAGGGGAACCGTCAACAAATTGTTAATGCTTCATTAAATGCTTCAACCATTTGGCAAGATTGTACTGTGCTTAGGCTAACGAAGAACATGCGTCTTCAGAGCCTTGATGATTCGGATGAACGTGAGGAGCTTTCTAAATTTGCTGATTGGATTGCAAGCATCGGAGATGGTACTATTGGAGGTTATAACGATGGTTGTGCCTCCATTGAAATTCCAGATGGATCTATTAATAGACCCATCAGATGATCCCATTGCTGCCATTGTTGAGAGCACGTACCCAATGTTAAAAAATGCAACAGATGATCCAAGTTATCTGAAGGACAGGGCCATACTTGCACCTACGTTGGAGATCGTTGAGTCTATCAACCAATACATGTCGTCGTTGAATCTAACAGAAGGTCGTGTTTATTTGAGCTCGGACAGTACGTGTAAATCCGATTTGAATTCTGACTTTTTGTCAGAAATTCACACTCCTGAGTTCTTAAATTCTCTCAAATGTTCTGGTACACCAAATTATGAGTTGCATTTAAAGGTGGGAACTCCGGTTATGCTGTTGCGAAACATGGATCATTCTATGGGATTGTGCAATGGGACACGTTTGGTTGTAACCAGACTCTCTAATCATGTCCTAGAATGTAGGATACTTACGGGTGACCATGCAGGAGATAAAGTATTGGTACCTCGGATGACGATTACTCCTTCGGATGCCAGAATACCTTTTAAGTTTCAAAGAAGGCAGTTCCCTATCGTGGTCTCTTATGCAATGACTATTAACAAGAGTCAGGGCCAATCCTTATCCCACGTTGGTTTATTTTTGAAGAAACCAGTTTTCAGTCATGGCCAGTTATATGTTGCTGTTTCGCGCGTCACCAACAAAAAGGGTTTGAAAATTCTAATATGTGGTGAAAATGAGATGCCCCCGAATCAAACAAATAATGTTGTGTACAGAGAAGTTTTTAATAACATATGATTTTTTTTATTTTAATTATTTTTTGCATAATTACATGTTAAGTTTAATTAATTACATTTAAATAGGTATTACAATATGTTTTAAATTATACGCCCGCCGTGCATCGCACGGGTACTGCACTAGTTACAATTATAGTCCAGTTGATTGTAATGGCGTTTTTTTTTTTGGTACATGGATCTTTCGGTTTCCGAATCTACAGGAGAACCGACTAATTCGGAATCGAGCCGAGTAGGACCACAAGGGCGGCAAAGCTCTCCCTCAAGAGTTTTAACATTGTTGCATTCCCAGGACTCGAACTCGAGACCACTGGTTAAGCTGGAAGAGACTCAAGCCATCTCATCCAAGCGCTCTTGGTTAATGGCGTTTTTAATCATACGAATTAAAATTTTTTGTTATTTGGTCATGTGATTTTAAAATCCAACGCAATATCAGTATTTTGGAATGAAAATGCAACAACATTTAAAATTACATGATTTAAATTGTTAATAAGAAATTTATTGGATTAATTTTTTATTAGAAATTTGAGTGTAATTTTAAATTTTGTTGCAATTTCAGTCATTTGAGAATGAAATTGTAGCAAAATATTAATTTACATTATCAAAAAACAAAAAATTAAAATCTTCGAGACTAAACTTAAACTAACATAATTTTACTTAAATATAAATTCAAAAGATCACAACTAAAAAGTTGTTCTAAAAGCCGTCTCTGAAACCCTATGTCTTCGCCGACGTCTGCTCGCAGCCCGCCGAATGATTTGAAAAATGACCCGCCCGATCGGGGAAGACTAGCTTTTCCTGAATTAACCAAGGTTGCATCTCCGTTGCTGGTGAATGCTCGCTCGACCAAGCGGTCTAGGGTCCATGATACCCTGGGCGACAATACTGTGGAGTCTACTTTCGTGGAGCCGAAATCGGCGATGGCGCCGGGCGCGCTGAGTTTCCGGGATATGATTGATCGTAATTGGCCGCATATTGACTTGGTGTCTGATGATGAGGACGAGGGTGCCTCTGATGATGTGGTGGTTGATCGCAATGGTCCGCTCCCAGATATTCGTCTCAATGAGAGCTTTTACGAGACGCTATTGACCTCTTGGCGTTACGTGGTGGTGGTGAAGGTGATGGGAGCGGCCTTCTCGCATCACCTCCTCTATAGCGAACTCATTACGATGTGGCCATTTATGAATGGATGTGATATGATCGACCTGGAGAATGGCTACTTCCAAATTCGGTTCAATACTCAGGCAGACGCGGAGAGTGTTCTTGTGAGAGGTCCATGGATGGTATCCAAACAATATCAGAAATATTGTTTGCATGTTCAACCGTGGAGTGATGTCTTTGATGCGACGTGTAATCAAATTAGTTCGTTGGTGACATGGATTCGATTGCCGGGTATGCCGGTTCATTTGTACCATAAGAAGTTTTTTCGCACCATTTGGGACATTGTGGGTAAGGTGGTGAAGGTTGACCATCAGACGGCGGCTCAAACAAGGGGAAAATATGCTCGCCTTGCAGTGGTGTTAGATATTCGGAAGCCCCTGTGTGCGAGCTTCACTATACGCGGGAAGGTCCAATATGTGGAATACGAGTTTCTCCCTAATATTTGTTTTTTCTTGTGGAATCTATGGCCATGCTGCGGCTTTATGTCCGGATCGAGCTGCTTCATGTCGGGGTGAGGGGGACCACACTGAGCGTGGGGCCCAAAAGTCGGGTGTCGGGGATTTGACTGGTGGCGCTTCAGGTGGGCCGACTAGTCTAGCCAAGAATGGTGGTGCCCCAAAAGCAAATGAGGGAGCTTATAAGGGGCCGTATGGCCCGTGGCTAGTGGCGAAAACCAGTGGAGGTCTACTCACGGGCGTAAAACTGGGGATAAATTTATGGGATCGTCACCTCAGGTAACAACCGGCAGGTCGGGATCGAGGTTTGATATTCTTAGGGAGGAGGAGGGAGAGGTCCACACACCGCCACATACAGCTTCACCCACGTTCACTTTCGGGATTCAGAAGCCTGCCCCGGGCTCGTCGACGACTACTTCTGTGAGTGTTAAGGGGAAGGAGACCGAGTGGCGGGTGTTTTCGAGTAAGAAGAAGCAAGGCCAGATGACTACCACTAAGAGCTCGACCCGGGTGGGTCAAGGGGAACCTTCTGGTAGCCGTATGGAAGCGCGTGACAGAACTGTACTGGGGATGGGGCTACAAGACCCGAAAAGTCAGACCTTAAGTGCTCGTAGCTCACCATTGTCGGAAACTTCTCGTGATGTCCCTCAGACGCCGCTTGGCCCTTGTGTGGCGACGGTAAATTCCACTTTGGACTCTTCTAAGCATCGAGTGGTCCATGTGGTGGATCCACCGGACACCTCTCAGTCGAGTGCCAAGGTTGAGCTCTTAGACCCTGGAGATTCGAGTATGCTGGTTGATAGGTTGCCCCCGTCCCATAGGGGTTCAGTACCACCGCCCCCGATGGAGGATGAGTCTCCTGGAGGTATTGCCCGAGATATGGATATGGAGGAGGGAATTGGGACGCAGGTCCCTACCTCGATCTGACGGAGGTGTTTCCGTCACCTTTTTCTCACTGTTTTATTATGAATTTTGCTTCATTGAATGTGCGGGGTGCAGCGTCTGATGCATTTAGGCGAGCTTTCCTTGCTCTGAAGCAACAGTCTGATCCTGATGTTTTTGTGATTTTTGAACCACGTATTAGTGGAGTGAATGCTGATAATTTCATTCGCCGGTGTGGTTATGCTCGGTCCTTTCGGGTCGAGGCTAATGGGTTCTCCGGCGGGATATGGGTTCTATGGAAGGAGGAAGTGGACCTCCAGGTGTTGGATTGCAGCCGCCAGTTTGTTCATACAAGAGTCTGCATGGGCGATCGGTCTGCTCTAGTGTCTTTCGTTTACGCTAGCCCTAGTCCTCGAATCTGTCGGTCCTTATGGGAGCGGCTAAATATCCTGGCACACCAAATTACTGGCCCTTGGGTGATAGGCGAGGATTTTAATTGTCTCCTTCGCATGTCTGATAAGCAAGGAGGGTCGCTTAAAAGCTGCAATATTAGTTCGACATTCGTGGATTGGGTTTTTGATAATGATCTTCATGAACTCAGGACGGATGGTGCTCGTGTGACGTGGTTTAGGAATGGCCTAACTGAGAAGCTCGATCGGTGGATTGGTAACGAGGCTTGGGCGGACATGTACCCGGATAGCATGGTGTTTCATCTTCCCCGGATGCACTCTGACCACACGCCCCTGTTAGTTCGTGCTTGCAAGATGCCCAGACCACATGGCTCGAAGCCGTTCCGCTTTCTGGCCCCCTGGCTCACTCACGAAGGTTTTGATTCTTTAGTGGAGACTGTTTGGTCTACTGGTGGACTGTATGAGGACAAGGTGGAGGACTTCTCCACCAAAGCTAAAGAGTGGAATACTCAAGTGTTTGGTAATATTTTCAACGTAAACGGCGGTTATTGTCTCGTATTGGGGGTATCCAACGAAAGAGTGATTACGGGAGAAACCCCTTCCTTCGTAAGCTGGAGACGCAGTTAAAGGGGGAGCTCGATGATGTTCTCTTACAAGAGGAATTGCTATCTCTCCAGAAGTCCCGACGGGACTGGCTCCTTTTTGGTGATCGTAATACCTCCTACTACCACCGGCTACTCAAGCATCGCCAGAGGAAAAATAAGATTGTCGTGCTTCAAGATGATACGGGCACGATGATTGAGGATCCAGAAGCCTTGCAGAGAATGGCTGTCGATTTCTTTAAAGCTATCTACTCAGCACCGGTGGTGAGACCGATCGGCCCTCGGCTCCCGGGATCGTTTCCGACCTTGGAAAAAAGCCACGTCCTACCCCTGGAGAGCGATATTTCGGACTCGGAAGTGGTCCTAGCATTGAAGAAAATGGCCCCGTTAAAAGCGCCAGGATCGATGTTCTGCATGCTCTTTTCTTTCAGCAGAAGTGGCGACATGTGGGTCCTTCGGTCTGTGCCTAGATTTCAGATACTTGGAGAGGTGGTGTAGTACCATCGTCCTTGAATAGGACCCTTATTGTGTTAATCCCGAAGGTAGAAAATCCGTTGTCCTTGAAACAGTTTCGCCCAATTAGTCTCCTCAATGTGGTCTATAAATTGATGACGAAGGTTCTCGCCGAGAGGATCAAGCCTGTGCTTTCGCTTCTTATTAATCCCGCTCAGGCGAGCTTTGTTCCAGGCCGGCAGATTACGGATAATATTATTATTGCTCAAGAACATATTCATTCGATGCGAGGGATAAAGGGGCGGAAGGGGATTATGGTGGTGAAGGTGGATTTGGAAAAAGCATGTGACTTCCTTCGGTGGGACTTTATTCGAGATACATTGGAGATGGTGGGATTCCCGAGTGTCTATGTGATGCGGTTATGGCATGTGTCACGTCGGCGACTATGCAGTTGCAATGGAATGGTGGTGTTAGCAAGGAATTCACACCTTCTCGTGGGGTTCGGCAAGGTGACCCTATTTCCCCGTATCTTTTTGTCTTGTGCATTGAACAACTGGCTCATTTGATCGACGCTTCTATAGCGTGTGGCGACTGGAGCCCGATTACGGTCGGGAAAGGGCAGGTCTCGGTTTCGTACTTAATGTTCGCCGGTGATTTACTTTTATTTATCAAAGCAGACTCGTCTCAGGCGACCATTTTGAAGGCTATCCTACAACAGTTTTGCGTGGCTTCCGGCCTGAAAGTGAGCGAGACAAAGACTCAGGTTTATTTCTTTTCTAATGTTGTCGTGGAGGAGCGTCTCTCTTTGGCCCGCCAGCTTGGATTTCAATGCGTCGATAACCTGGGTAAGTATTTGGGCATGCCGATCATTCACAGTAGGGTGAATAAGTCTACGTATGCCGCGATCGTAGAGAACACAGAGAAGCGCCTGGCTAGATGGAAAGCTTCTTCTCTTTCGATGGCCGGACGGGTCACCTTGGCTCAGTTGGCTTTGTGCACACTGCCGTACTTCTCCATGCAAACGGCGGCATTACCATACGGAGTCTGTGATAGTTTAGAGAGGAAGTGTCGTAATTTTATATGGGGAGGCACGGAGTCCGCTCGGAAAGTAAGCCTGGTCTCCTGGTCGGAGGTTTGTCGTCCGAAGGAGGAGGATGATTTAGGAATGAAGGATCAAAGGCTCATGAACCAGGCTTTGCTCATGAAAGTGGCCTGGAAATTCTTAACTCAGCCGCACTTGCTTTGGTGTCGAGTGCTTAGGGATAAATACTCGTTGGTTCCGTCAACGATGGGCGAAGACTTTGAATTCCCTCATGGCTCGATGGTAATCCGGTCGATTCGCAATGTATGGAAGGACACTTTGTCGGGGTGCCGGTGGTCTGTGCATAATGGCCTTCGGGCTCGATTCTGGTGGGATAAATGGCTAAACTATGATACCCCTTTGATTTGCTCTACGACAGCTCCGATTCCAGAGGCACTCCTTTTCGCCCCGGTGGCTGCTTTTGTATCGCCGACATGAGGGTGGGATTGAGCTTTATTTCAACATCTGCTTCCGGTTACGTGTATTCTTCGAATAGCAGCCATTCCGCAGCCATGTGCGACGAGCGGGGAGGACGACATTTTTTGGGGATTTTCTGCGGATGGCCGGTTTTCCACGCGAACGGCATACTTGGCGCTGGTGAACCATCCGGCAGGCGCAAGGACAGGCTGTGGAAAGTGGTTTGGCAGTGGGTGGGCCCGCAACGGGTGAGGTCGTTTCTGTGGCTCGCTGCTCGAGAGAGTTTATTGACTAATGAGACTCGATATCACCGACACATGGCTTCGAGCCCGGTCTGTGCGTTATGTTTTCAGGCGAGCGAGTCCACGGTACATGCTTTACGTGACTGCCCGGAGGCGACGCGGACGTGGCGGAGCTTGTTACCTCGGCAGTGCTGGGATGCTTTCTTCCCTTTGGACATGCGCCAGTGGTTGCTGGAGAACCTCACGGGGGATTTAAGCCGGGCCAGGGCTGATTGGGAGTCGTTGTTTGGGCTCACGGCTTGGAAAATCTGGAGGTGGCGGAACCTTAAGCTCTTTCAAGATTCCGACGTGTCTATGGCCCGGCGTCTTGACGAGGTCTTTTCGTATATGGATTTGATGCGTTGCACAACTATGGGGGGCCAGGTGGTAGGTATCCGTGGTACTCGGGTGCGACGATGGGTTTCGTGGTCGGGCCCGGACGTGGAGGAGTTAAAAGTCAATACGGATGGGAGCTTCGATCCGTCGACGGGAATGGGTAGCGCCGAGGGAGTTATCCGGGACCATGGGGGGAACTGGGTGCATGGATTTGTGATGAATATTGGCTTTTGCTCGATCGTGGGTGCGGAGCTGTGGGTCCTATTTCAGGGGCTCCTCATGGCTTGGGATATTGGGGCTCGTCGGGTTATCGTCGAAGTTGATAATCGGAGTATTGTTGAGATGATCAACCGGGTGCAGGTTTGTGGGCCGCATGGTGGATTGGTGCAAGGTATTAAGGAGCTGTTAAACCGGTGTTGGGAGGTAAGGGTCATTCATGGGTACCGGGAAGCCAACTTTGTGGCAGATTACTTGGCTTCCTTGGCGGCTAAATGCCCGGGCGGTTTGCAACGATTGGCGACACCTCCGTCGGGGGTGCTCACGTGGCTTCTTCATGATAGGATAGGCGTCGCCTATCCTCGGAGTGTTTTAACTTAGGCTTGACGTAGGTTTTGCCTCCTTTTCCTGTACCCNNNAAAAAAAAAAAAAAAAAAAAAAAAAAAGGTAATTTTACTTACTTTCCCAAACTATAAAACAAAGTTAGAGACAAAATTCGATCTCAGTCAAATTGAAAATATACAAAATAGTACTTTGTTGGGTTTCAAGCTTGGCCTTCACCGGTTCACCCTCAACAAAACTGCAAATCTTGTCCTGGGTCGGGAAGGTTTCAGTCATTTCTCACAATGCCGCCGCCCGCACCGCCGGCGACGGTGACCAAACCGAACAAGCCTTACTTCTTCTACGGCCACCGGAAGCCCACCAAAAACTACCCCACAGTTCGCGGCGGCCCGTTCTCCAACCGCCACATAATAAGCCCTAAGAAGTTCAGCCGCCCCACCTCCGCCGTGCACGAGCCCTTCGACCTCCAGAAGTGGGACCCGGACGATGAATTGAACCAAAGACGATCGTATGCGAAAGACCCGTCCGAGAAATTCTTCTCGCTGGCGACGAATCTGTCCCCTATTGCGAGGTATATAGTGGACGCTTTCAGAAAACATAAGCACTGGAGCCCGCAGCTTGTGGAGGAGCTTAATCGGCTGAGGCGCGTCACCCCGAAGCTGGTGACGGAAGTCTTGAAGTTTCCCAATGTTGATCCCAGGCTCTCCTCTAAGTTTTTTCATTGGGCTGGTATGCAAGAACCTATTTATTATTATTTATATATTGCAGTTTCATGGTTAGTTTTCTGCGTGTGGTTATGCTTCTCATTGTTTTCAATGTGATTCCACCTAATGTATTTTTTGTTACATAGTGTTATTTATTCAGAAGCATTGTTTTGTTTTTCCGGTTCTTGTGGATGTTTCATCGCTGAAAGCTTATTGCCTTCTTTTTCTTTAAAAAAAAAAAAAATGAACAGGCAAGCAGAAAGGGTATAGGCATGATTTTGCCTGTTACAATGCCTTTGCTTACTTTTTGAACCGAGCAAATCAATTCCGGGCTGCTGACCAGGTGCCTGAGTTGATGCATATGCAAGGAAAGTTGCCTAGCGAGAAACAATTCGAAATCTTGATTCGGATGCATGCTGATGCAAACAGGGGGCTCAGGATACACTATGTGTATGAGAAAATGAAGAAGTTTGGCGTGAAGCCAAGAGTCTTCCTATACAATAGGATTATGGATGGCTTGGTTAAGACTAATCACTTAGATTTGGCAATGTCGGTTTATGATGACTTCAGGGAAGATGGTTTGGTTGAAGAAAACGTCACCTATATGATTTTGATTAAGGGATTATGTAAAGCAGGACGGATGGATCGAGTGTTTGCCCTTCTGGATCAGATGAGGGAGAATCTGTGCAAGCCGGACGTGTTTGCTTACACAGCCATGATAAAAGTGTTGGTTTCAGAGGGAAATTTAGATGGATGTTTAAAGGTTTGGGACGAAATGCGGAAGGATTTTGTTGAGCCAGATGTCATGGCTTATTCAACTCTTGTTATGGCGCTTTGTAAAGGCCACCGCGTTGACAAGGGTTATGAATTTTTTAAGGAAATGAAAATGAAACACTATTTGATCGACAGGGCTATTTATGGATCATTGATCGAAGCATATGTAGTGGATGGAAGGGTGGGCTCAGCTTGTGGTTTGCTCAAAGATTTGTTGGACTCGGGATATAGAGCTGATTTGTCAATATATAACTCCCTTATCAAAGGCTTGTGTACTGCAAAACTCGTGGAAAGGGCTTATAAGCTCTTCCAAGCGACAATCCATGAGGATCTCAAGCCAGAATTTGATACTGCCATCCCCATATTGGTTTGTTATGCAGAGCTCAAAAGAATGAATGAGTTCTGCAAATTGCTTGAGCAAATGCATAAATTAGGTTTTCCTGTTGCTGATGATCTCACCAAATTCTTTTCCGCCATGGTACAGAAGAATAATGGAGTAGAAATGGCTTTGGAAGTGTTTGAGTGCTTGAAACGACAAAACTATATTACTGTATCAATTTACAATGTACTCATGGAGGCCCTATTCAAGAATGGTGAAGAGAAGGCAGCATTATCTCTTTTCAGCGAACTCAGTGGTTCCGATTTGGTGCCTGACTCATCGACTTACTGTAATGCGATTTTATGTTATGTTACAGCTGGAAATATTCAAGAAGCATCCAATTGTTACAACAAGATTATAGAAACATCTTCGGTTCCTTCAGTTATTGCTTATTGCTCTCTTGTTAAAGGCCTGTGTGAAATAGGAGAGGTTGATGCTGCCATGATGCTCATACGTGAGTGCTTAGCCAATGTGGAAAGTGGTCCCATGGAGTTCAAGTATACACTGACGATTATCCATGTCTGCAAGTCAAATGATGCCTGTAAGGTAGCTGATGTCATGAATGAAATGGTAGATCAAGGCTGTCCTCCTAGCAGTATCACTTGTTGTGCCATTATATATGGTATGTGCAAACATGGGACAATTGAAGAGGCAAGGAAAGTCTTTTCAGTTATGAGAGAGTCCAAATTTCTTACAGAAGCTGATGTGATAGTCTATGATGAGATGCTTATAGACCATATGAAAAAGACAACTGCTGATTTGCTGTTTTCTGGGATAAAATTCTTTGGTCTGGAATCGAGATTGAAGGCCAAGGGCTGTATGCTATTGCCCAGTTGAATATGTGATTACAATTTGGTTAACTTTCCTGATAAAAGTATTGCAAGTGCTAAGACTAGTCTTGGTTCAGTTCAATCAGTAGGTGAAACCTTTGAACCGGAAGTTGTTTCAGTGGATGATGTTACTTGACGATGGTATTCAGCTAAAATGCTAAAGTTAAAATCATACTTCTGTACATATTTAGTATTCAGACTGTCAGCATATAAGCTTCATTGTATGGTGAAGAGCTTGCTTATCTTGATCCAAAGATCATTTTCTGTTGCCTTCAGTTTGGTTTTGACCGCATCAGCTTTCTCGACAACTGGTATGTCATTGGAGCTTTGACTTGCTATTTAAACTGAAAGAAAAAAGAAAGGTGGAAATGCATTTTTTTTAATGACCAAGTGGCTTCCAAAGTATTTTTGTTCTTGGAAAAAATGCATAAAGGTGATTATTCCCTTGGTTGTTGGCTAATTTAAAGTTCTACTTCCAATAACGAATGCTGCAAATCCTAATGAAGTCACTCTTTTCAGGCCCGCGGCCGCCCGCCGAATGACAAACAAAGCACGGCATGACACTCGAAGCATGGAATGCTTGTATACATCTAAGGTTTATGGAATTCATGCTTTAATTAATGCACCTGCAGGTGCTTGTTCGCTGGGGTGCTGTTTACTCAACTCATTGGGTCATGCTTGAGGACCTGTAGTGCAAGTTTTGACCAGGCAAAACTCCTACGTGGCCGGAGGCACTTTCAGTTACCGTTCGCCCATTTGTAGTGAAATGGCGTTGTACAAGTAATGTTTGGATCTAACTTAATCCAATGAGCACATTCTTAGTATGATATTCTAAGAATTTTCCGGTAGCTTGCTTAAAAAAAAAAAGAATCTCGCTGGTGTCGGCAGCTTCCTATTTTGCTGGGTGAAGAATGCTGTCATTTGAATTTTTGAAGTGTTGTAGCAGACCGGTTGGTCTTGTGTTAGGTCGACGTACATTTTTTACTAATATGCACTCATTAGAAAATGTTGTCACCCAGAAAAAAATAACATAAATAGAAGTAAGATATTTGATAATGAAAGTATATTTTTGTTCAAATAGTATGACGGATCGACCAGTTTAATGGTTATGAAGGTTCGATTTGCCTAATGGTTGGGTTGCCTCACACAGGAATTTGTGCTGGAATAGATATAAATGGATTAAGCTGTATTTAACTATTTATGGTGGAATACATATAAATGAATTACTGATGCATCTGTTGTAGAGGTGGTCCTGGCCGACCCTGTAACCGGCCCGGAACCGACATGTATGTACAGGTCCTTGAACCAGACCCGTGGTAATATCGGGCCGGTTCCGAGTCTTGGTTTTTTTTTATAACCCGCCGGTTTCAGGTCGGAAGATGGGTGGGCATTTTTCTTTTTCTATTAAAAAACCAGTGGTTCAATGAATCACCAGTTCGGGCTGCTTCAATGAACTGATCCTTACATATAGCCGGGCCAATTCTGAGCCCATGTTTTGAGGCCCGGCAACCCGCCGGGCCGGGCTGGGTCGTGCAGCAGTTGGCCATGTCCAATCTGTTGTGGTCTGTTAATATTTTTCTTTTTTTTTTTGTTTTCTTTGCTAGATATGAATTATCCAAACGGTTTGATATGAATACAATCTTACCTAAATAATACATCATGTTACTTATCCAGTTATTATGAAGAACAAAAGGGAGAAATCCATTGGCGCAATAAAGTTAATATATCATGATGTCAATAACAATATGATATCCCTCAAGGCTTATTACAAGTGCAGTAATGATATAATCAATAACACTTGTTAACATAAGCAGCATCTTTTTCAGTTGTCACTGTAATATAATAGAAGCCAAATGGATTCTCTGTTAGGAAAAATCTGTTCACCAGTACAACGGCTTCAACAGAATCCAAGATTTCGGCCTTTT
>CACSLK010027751.1:7364501-7376740 GCA_902706635.1 Striga hermonthica | reverse complement strand
GTGCAAAATACAAGTATGAGTTTTTTTTTTTCCCAACGATATGTGTGTGTGTGAGTTTAAATATTAGCTTTGTTAATTATTTAATTATTTGTATTACATTTTTTTATCATTCTATTATAAGAACATAAATTTCTTTTCTTATTTCTTTTAGTGTAAATATTTTATTTTAATGCACCCGTGTTGTTCACAAGCGTTATATTAACTGCAGAATAGATAAATTGTTCTATATAATTTTGACAAAAATGAATTCATCATAAATAATACAAATAATATTTCATACAAAATATTTTCTAGAAATCGAAATAATAATACAAATTCTTTTATTTTCTTATTAATTATTTATGGTTTTATTTCACAATAAGAATATTATTTCTTTTTCATTCATTGTTGCACTTAATTTTTTAATCAAACACTCGTGTATTTCACGGGAATTGTACTAGGTTACCAATAACATAATTTTATCTGTAATCATATAGTACCAGAGCAAAAATAATGACGCAAATGTCACAAGTATTCAAATTTATTCCAGTATTTGTAACCTCAAATAAAGTCCCACTGAAGTTATGAGTCTTATGACGTATATCCAGGCTAACAAGTTACATGATAAGATAGCCTTCATATTCTTTTCTTTAATCGGAAAATTTCTAGACAAATCACTTGTGCAATGAACAGACTAGTCTGGTCCGTAGGAGTCACTCGAGCCAAAATAATCCATGACAACTATAATGCAAGTTTTCATATAAGCTAGTTTCTGCGTAAAAAGTTATAAGGCTGTCCATAAACTGAGTCTATCAGAGAGGCACAGGTTTCAGAGCTATATAAATACCTCCAGACAAGAACGAACCCAGTGGGTGGTAACATATGCACTCCTGGAAGTACTAGTGAGCCGGGACGGTACACCATGACGCTCCACAATGAAGTGCACATTCTTCTCGATTTGATCAGCAACAACCTCTCCACCACCTTCATTAATCCAAAGCACTATCTCTGGTCTCTGAGGAACAACACATTACGTCAAAATCTAAAACTGATGGAAGGCCTACAGTGGCAGGTAATTCCTAAGAATGGACTAATGAACCAAATGAATAATGGTTATAAGTACCAATAAGATAACAATAAATTGCTAAGAAACATATTAATCCCTCCACCCACATGATAGTCTTATGACGATTTCCACACAGTTTAACAAAACACAATCATTATTGTTGAAAAGGTAAAAAGTACTGTAAATTAATTATTATTTATTCAAACGACTCTATTGTCATATATTGTGGAAATCGAGCTAAGAGTGAAAGATATTTTCATTTCATTATTCTGAATTGAGGTCCGTACATGCAAACAACATTTATATCCCATGCACTGCCTATACGACGTCGTCTATAAGTCAAGCCTACTAAGGACCAGACGATGTCGTTCCTACTTACAAAGTCGTAGTCACGACTTCAATACCGAAAATAAAACGAACTTCAAGTAGTTATAACTGCTCCTATATACTCACACATTACACCACATGCACATATGATCTTCAACACTCCCTCCTCAAGATGGAGGGGGGGAGGTCACACACACCCAGCATGGACAATAGGCGATGAAACACCCCAGGTGGCAACAATTTGGTGAAGAAATTAGCCAGTTGAGCAGAAGAATGAACATAAGCTGGCTTGATGAAACCGGCTTTGAACTTGTCTCGAACAATATGACAATCGATCTCCAAGTGTTTGGTCCTCTTATGGAAAACGGGATTAGCTGTGATATGCATGGGAGGATGATTATCAAACCACAATGTGATGGGCAAAGATGGTTGTATCTGAAACTCCTTACCCAGCGCATTGATCCATTGCAATTCACACACAGTTGTTCCATTGCCCTATACTCAACCTCAGTTGAAGATCGTGCCACTATCTCCATTGAAAACACAATAGCCAGTGATTGATCGACGAGTATCTTTAGAGGTAGCCCAATCAGCATCACAAAAAACACCGACAGTAGTGTCTGATTTGGAGCTAAGCAGCAAACCAAGAGATTCAGTACCTTTAAGATATTTAAGCACATGAATGGCTGCTTCCCAGTGCTCAGTGAAAGGATTATTCGCAAATTGGATTAATTGTTGCACTGCATAGCTCACATTCGGCACTTTTGGCCTGCTCATATTCAAGTATAGAAGTCTTCCTATCAACCGTCTATACTTGTCTGGTTCTGAGAGAGGACTACCATCATAGCCTGTTAATCGAAGTCCTTGTGGTAAAGGAGTACTAGTTACCTTGCAATCCTCCAGTCCAAGATCCTTCAACAAATCATGGATATACTTCCTCTGACATAAATGTATGCCATATATTGTTTTGTGATCTCAACTCCTAGGAAGTATTTAGCCACTCCAAGATCCTTGATTGTGAATATATCATGCAAGTAGTTCTTCAGTGCCTTAATTAACCCAATATCAGAATCGACGATCAGTACATCATCTACATATACCAGCATAGCAAGGAACTGTGTGTACACAGACAATGATCTTGAGGTGACTGTACCAAGCCAAAATTCAACATCCTTTTTGACAACACAATTCCAAGGCTTGTTTCAAGCCATACAAACTCTTGACTAGTCTACATACTTGACCTGGCTTTCCTTTGTGATATCCTTGAGGAATATTCATATATACTTCTTCAGACAAAGACAAAGTGCCATAGAGAAAGGCATTATTTACATCCAGTTGCCATATAGTCCGTTGCAGCTATTGCCATGAACATTCTAACAACTACCAATTTTGCCACTAATTTTGCCACTGGTAAAAAGACATCAAAATAATCCACTCCTGCCACTTGAGTAAACCCCTTTGCAACCAATCTAGCTTTGTATCTTTCAACACTCCCATCAACTCTCCTTTTTATCTTATAGACCCATTTGGACCCTATTGCTTTCTTTCCAGGTGGCAAATATGCTAGTTCCCATGTATGGTTATTCTCTAGGGCCTCCAATTCCTGATCCATCGCCATAACCCATATCTCATCCTTCTTTGCTTAATCATAATGAGTTAGGTCCTGCTGGACTGCAATATTTTCCAAGAACACTTCATCTTCTTGAACACATTAAGACCGATCAACTGTGTTAGTATGACAAACATAATCTTTCATCCAGGAATGCCTTTTTTTCAGTCTTCTACCATCATTTTGATCACCCTCTTCACCTTTTGTTTCCACATCCTTATTACCATCTACATTTGATGTCTCCTTAATCAAAAGTATAGGACTCACAGGCATTGTCATTCCCTTTCCATCATCATTCCCTTTCTCATGATATGATAGGGGAATTCATCAATTAAAAAGAAGATCGCATTTCTAGATACAAACCTTCTGTCATCATTGGTGTCAAGCAAAATGTATCCCTTACATCCTCTTGCATACCCAAGGAACACGCATTTATGTGATCTTTGATCAAATTTCCCTTTATTTGGACTTGTGTTCACAGCATAAGTCGAACATCCAAAAGGCTTGAGTTTGTGATAATCTGGGGTTTCACCATATACTCTTTCAAATGGAGTTTCTCCATGCAAAGTCACACTTGGAAGTATGTTTATAATATGTGTTGCAGTGAGCACTGCATATGGCCAGAAACTAATGTTCATACCAGATTGAAACATAGCAATCTCAAGAATATGTTTATGTCTTCTTTCAACTAGACCATTTTTGTGTATACACACATGTCCTCTGATGCACTATCCCATGTTCTTCAAATAGCCTCTTACACTCATTTCACAAGAATTCCCTTCCATTGTCACTGCTTACTTGCCTAATATTTTTATCATCAAATTAGGTCTGTACTAGAGTGATGAAGTTCTTGATTAAGGCCACAGTTTCTCCTTTAGTTCCCATAAGATATATCCACACACTTCTGCTAAAGTCATCCACTATGGTCAAGAAGTAAGGAGTCTTGGTTACTAAGTCCTCTCTGCAAGGTCCCTATATATCAATGTGTATTAGGGCAAAACATTCTGTTGATTTGATACTGGTAGGAAAAGGCAGTCTGTGTTGTTTTGCTTTATAACAAACATCACACTTTCTTAAGTCCTTCTCTCCCTTTTCATTACACCGATCCTTTGAGGAAGGGTAATTGCTTCAGAACTCCAAAAGAAGCATGTCCAAGGCTTTTGTGCCACTCCTCCAATGAAATTTTACAACTCAGCCCAACTACCATCTTCCTTGATTCACAACTCAATATGTACAACCTCTCTCTTAGTTCACCAACTCCCACTACTTTTCCAGTTTCTTGATCTTGCAAGTTGCAGCCCTTAGAGGTAAAGCTGCATCTCAAATTTGATGTTACACACACCTGTGTGACTGATAAGAGGTTGTATTTAAAAGATGGCACAAAAAACACTTCTTGTAAGACAAGATCTTCTGATATCATCACACCTCCAATATGTGTTACCATCTTGTTGGATCCATCTGGCAGATAACAGCAATTGGTGACTTCAAGGTTCTCACATTCTTCATGAGTGAACTATTAATGCACATATGTCTACTGGCTCCTATATCAATCACCCAGGCACTACTATTAACCTTATCAAACATACATAGTGCATAGTGCCTTTCTTCTCTTCTTTCAATGCTTGCAAAGTTCACATAATGTTCCTCTTCTTGTACTGTTTTCCTTTTTTAGTCTCAACTGGATGTTTTGCCAATAACTTGGCCACCTCTCAACTGGATGTTTTGCCAATAACTTGGCCACCTCTTGTGCTAAAGTAGATATATCTGTTATTGAACTATTTCCATCGCTTGAATTTTGGAACTATTTTCTGTCTGCACCATATTTACAGCTCCCCTTGGCCTCTTATCCTTTGTCTCCTTGAACCAGTCGGGATATCCATGCAATGTGAAACATGTATTTCTTTCATGCCCATTTTTCCCACAATGTTCACAAATCAACTTAGATCTTTCTTCCCTTATCAATCTTTGCCCCTCTCTTCCTGTCCTTTGACCTGTGACCTCACATTATGCTCCTTCCCAGAGATGTTGTACTTGATTGCCATTGCAACACTTGTGTTGAGATCACCTGACTACACATATCTTTGTCTTTCTGCAGATAGGACCGTTGAATAAGCTTTATTTACTGATGGTAGAGGGTCCATCAATAGCATCTGATTTTTAACATGGTCAAAGCTTTCATAAGCTTTGTTTGCATACTTTGTTCTGCAGGTGCCTTGCCAATCTCACACTTACAGATCAGTTGTGGAACCAAATACCCTAATTCATCCCACATCCTCTTCAATTTGTTGAAGTAGACCATTACAGTCATTTCCTTGCTTCAAGCTCGAAATGTTCCCTTTGCAATTGACATATTAGTGGACCATTGTTTTCCCCATACCTCTGACATATTTCATCCCACAACTCCTTAGTCGTCTCAGAATACATAAATGCATCAGCAATTTCCTTCGATAATGAACTCAAAATTCATGAGGTCACCATCCAATCCACTTTCCGCCATTTCTCGTAATTCACATCATTCATTTTCAGCATTTCAATTGTGCCATTAATAAAACCTAATTTTGTTTTTGCACCTAGCGCGATGGCTTCCAAGCGAGAAAATTGGATCCATTAAGAGGTGGCGACACTAGCTGCATACCTGGATTATCGGATTATCCTCACACTATTCTGAGCTAGCGCCAGCCCTCGCATTCAGCGCTGGCCACGCCTCGAAGTTTTGATTGCCCGCCATTGGAGATCGATTCAAAGCTTCACAGGATCGTCACGCACTCTGGTACCATGTGGAAATCGAGCTAAGAGTGAAAGATATTTTCATTTCATTATTCTTAATTGAGGTCCGTACATGCAAACAACATCTATATCCCACGCACTGCCTATACGACGTCGTCTATAAGTCAAGCCTACTAAGGACCAAATGAAGTTGTTCCTACTTACAAAGTCGTAGTCACGACTTCAATACCGAAAATAAAACTCTATGAACTTCAAGTAGTTATAAATGCTCATACATACTCACACATGACACCACATGCACATATAATCTTCAACATATATCCCGTCAAATCCACTAATTGACTTTGTTTGGTAAAGAGCTTATTTAATTAGCTTTTTTACCCCAAGACGCTAATTCTGAAAAACCTCAATAAAGGTGCATTTTGATAAGAGATGATTCGTAAAAAAACATGCTAACATAAAATTTCCAAAATAGTTATACTATCCGCTATTTACCAAACAATTATTTACAAGCAACTAATATAATCCACTTGTCAATCCGCTATGAGTTATCCGCTTATTGCCAAACAAGGCGTAGGACTATATCTTTAGGACACCTTAAATGGAAACTTGGAGTATCTTTTTGTGATGGGGGATTGTAGCTAAACTTGGGTAAGTAAATGATTGACATCTATTGACATCTAGCCAAATTATTAGTAACAAATCTGGAGAAATGATATACTGGCAAATTTCAGAATTTTTCATAGCTAATTTGGGTGCACAAAGTTATGACTAATATATAAATAAGAAGGTTATAAACAGTGGAGGCATGTAAATCTATCCTCTGTAATTCAGCAATTTAGACTTGGGCAGCGAGACTCACATTCGGGGATTTTTTGAAAACCGAAGTGCATCACAACTTCAATATTTTTAGAGTCCGAAAGCAAACACGGAACATAAACAAATGCTAAGTATATATTACTAATATTATTTGGGAAACCAAAGGATGGAAACACTTACTTGTTCTAGGGGAAAAGAGACTGAAAAACAGAAGAGCTTCCCTTTAAATATGGTTGAGGATTTTATATGCTTATTTCCATTGCTCAATCCGATTTGCACCTTCGTCTTAACATCCTTCAAACCTAAAGACATAAAATAAACCTGATAAGTATAGGGGCTGCTAGTTGCGATTAATTCTTAATTCTTACCAGATGACACTTCACATTCAGAATTCTCGGTCATCACGGCGTTTTCCACAGTCTGAGAAATGGAGGCCTTTCCCCCATGCCTCGAACCTATCATGCTTGTTGCAGTTGCTTTATTCGAAGTTACAGAATCTATAGATAAGGTAAAGATATGAAACCATTAGAATTGCCAAATGGAGATACAAAATCATATTTAGCCCAACTAATAGTTAAAAATCCAAACGTATGCCTTTTTCAGGGTTAAATAACATAATTACATCTTGAGTACCTTTTGGAAGAAGCAAATCATAAGCAATGTGGCTGTGATGTACAGGAACCTCTTTCTTTTTCGAAGTACATTCTTCTAGCCATGTTGTTTTAACAATATAAATTATTCCTAGAGATGCAAGGCTTCTTACTTCCTTGATTTCACTGCAGAACCATTTATCAAATTAGACAATATTAGTTATTGTTAGCACGATATTCGACTTGATGCACCTCATGGTAAGGAAACAAATGGAGAACTATCAGAGGACTTCAAGAATTGATGTCATAAACTTATTTTGGCAGATAATACATTTGAGCAAGAAGCCAATGCATATGCTAAATAACTTACATCTCCGATGGATTTCCAACTATAATATGCGTCAATTTCTCGTTGAACGACATATAACGGGAACCACCGCCTTGGCGAACCATGTCAACTAGCTTCCGTAATTCAGAAGTTTCAAAACCTACAAGTAGGATTCTGCACTCAGACAAGTATAAGTCATCATCCTCACATTCAGAGTCATCAGCAATGCAACGGGAAACATCAGGATCGTGTTTGTGCTCATCAGCAGGTGGATCATCCCCAACTTTAGGTAATGGAGGAACCTCAAAAAATGCCGAACACATATTTGACAAGGGAACTTCAAGATTAGGTTCCATATCCTGAGCAGGACAAGTGGTTTCCGAATCCAAGGCAGAGGCAATTGATGATGAGCAATATTGTGGATTTCTGGTAACTTTGCCTTGACTATTTTGCTCCGATATCTTAAAACCACTCACAGAAGATGCAACAATACCTTGAACAGGGTAGGATTCTTCACATAGGCATGCTATTTATCCACATGTCCAAATATCCCGAAAATCACACACAAAAAAAAAGGGGGGAAGAAAAGGTTAGGAATCATAAAAAAGTTACTCCCAGATGAAAAACAGTATACACTAAAAAAAATAGAAGCAGAGACATAGCAGAGCATATACATGATTACTACCTCTCCTGGCAACAGATTGATGAAACCATTTCCGATTAACTATGTATATGTGACCCCATCTTTTAGCAACCTTAAATTTATCACCTTCAGGAGCTTACCAAAAAATTAAGGAAACCAAAGTATATAATCAAACAGTTAGTACAAAATCAGAACACAACAGAGCCAAATCATAATTATAAAATCCATTAAGTGAAAGAGCAACAAATTCGAGCTAATACACCAGTATGTTCTTTTTTGCGAGGAATGACTGCAACAAACTTAAGTCATTAATTGTCACATTAATTTTGTAGGCATCCATAGATTGAATGGATGATTTTCCTTTATACAGTAATGCTGAACTAACACACAAAATCATGCTAGTACGTAAAGTAATGACCCAAAAAAGAAAACATAAAGGATATATCGCAAACTAAATGTGAGCATCTCTTGGTTAGTTCAGCAGAATACTTGCCACCATTTTGCATCACAAGCTTCTCCATTTCCTTACGCTCATCTACAAATATATATGTACAACCTTTAAAACAAATTTATCGGATTGCCAAAAATAAGGAACTAAACGCCATTTTCTCAACCTGCTGGGATTCCACTGACGCATACTGTTAATCCAGAAAAAGGAAGAACCTTATAGGGCTCCTGGGGAACTACACGATGCTCTTTCCAACACTGATGAAGCCAATTTTTGGTGACAATTGGTATTTTGCGATGGTTTAGAGCCCACTGCAACAGTTTCAAAGAGGAATAAGGAGAGAAAGAAAGAGACAACTTAGGATGCTGATATGCAAAATGAACTACGAATATTTATTCATCCTCCATAGAAGAGTTTTTTGTTCCACAGATTACGTTCATCTCATTCCTTTTATATAGTAGTGACAGATGATACAGAAATGCAACACGCAGAATAGCTCTGTCTAACAACTCTATTTTTGGCAAAATTCAGTCCCTAATACACAAAGCACGAGTCTGATCACTATGAACCAAATTGAAGCAACTGAACATTCCTCAAAGGCTTCCTGGGATAAAATGTGATCTTAAAGGTACATCCTAAGCTTGAAATAGAACTCTCACAATCCCAAAAAGAACCTTATCCTATTATTACTCTTAAAACTCAAAGGACAATGCAGACTGTATTAATAGTGAAGCAACTATTATAACTGCTGATGCAACGAGCTGCAACTACATCATGAGATATACCTTTTGAAGGATACTGAAATAAATGTACCAGAAGAGGGGAGAAAGAAAGGAGAAGAGGGGAGAAAGAAAGGACAGGACGAGTCCAGAGGGACTAATGATTATATCATGTTAATAACTAAACCAAAATTTACTCATTTATATACAGAGCTTAGTGTTAAGTGTAATATCTAAATAAAATCAAATAATCAGCATGAGTTATTGGTTTTGTCATCTCTCCATGCCGAAAGTTCTTTCTATAATAAGCAACATATAATTAAGTGAGAACGATAAAAATAAAATAAAAATAAAAAATAAAAAATAAAAAATAAAAATAAAAAAAAAAAACATATGATTAAGTGATTGAATTTGGTATATATACATGTATACAAAACCTGAAACTTAATAATAAAGAGCAGAATGGAGATACCTTGTATTTTTGAGCCAGAACATCCTTTGCAATAACAAAAGTGACATCCGGTGAAGCTTTTGTATGCAGCACCCCTCCCATTGCAGCGATCATCTTTGCAATATCAGCCTTCAAGTGGCAATCAAATGTTATCACAAAGTGGTCTAAGTGAAAACACGGAGAGAGAGAGAGAGAGAGAGAGAGAGAGAGAGAGAGAGTTGAGAAAAAAAAAAAATATATATGAATAAACGACCCCAATCTGACTGAGCAAACAATATTAACAAGAGAACATCACAATAACATCGCCTATCACCTTGAGGCCCTCGACCCAGGTGATGATTTCATAGCTATAAGTTCAGATAAAGGAAGGAAAATGACAAGCTTCCAAGCATACTACGCCTATTTAAGCAGTTTCATAACATGCATAATAAAGGTCAGTATTTTCTCATTGTTCTGGCAACACTCTATTAAAAGATCTTAGAAATGTGAAAACATAAAGCAAATAAAACGATCAGCTCTGAAATAACTGCTGCAATTGAAGACATGAAGAGTCTCGTTGTCATTAGGTAGACAACTCATCATCAGATGTAGGGAGCAATATGGAGCATTGACACAGCCAACAAATTAAACTTTCAATCAATCAAAGAAGCTCAAACAAACCGGAACAATGTGGCATACTTTATTCTTTAGAAAAAAAAACATTAAGCCAAATTATTAGTTTTTATCAAGTATAAGTGGCGCCATCGAGACAAAAGCAAAGTCTCCACCCTTTTTAGCTTCACGATATAGAAGATTCATAACCAGAGGTAAATAAAAATTGTTAAACTAGCAAGGGGATATCGCCTATACTTGAACAGTTCTAATCATCAGGAACTCAAAAGCTTACATGAGAATATCAACATCATCATCACGAGCGATTTATAATTAGTTGAGAAGAAACAAAGAGGTTTCTTAAATCACATTCTTCATTCCACAAGTCGAAACATGGAGTAGCTAACAAGCATCATACCTTTTCATCCTTCTCAAAACCTGATGCAAGTACGTTGACGCCATCCATTGCAAGGCAACAAGTAAAACCTTGATTAGGCAGCACTCTGTGTTCTTTTGCACATGTGAAAACACACTGCGGACCTGGCTACAAGGAACTTTCAGCTAACCAAAACAGTGGATGATAGTACTTGTATGGGTAAATATTGAAACATAAAAAACAAATAAGGAAGAACGCGAAAAGCACTATATTAAAATGAATGTTCAAATTAACAGAGCTCATAAAGATAGGATTAAAGAAGTTAATTACTATCTTCTAAGATTAGATTTAGGTTTTTGTTTCTTTAAGTTATTTTTGTCCCTTTTTTTATTTATATATGTATAAGTTTCAGATCGTCTGGTAGTTCTATTTCGATAGTAATTTGATCCTATAAGTTGTTGGTTTGTAATAACTTTTAGGTGGTTGAATATCAAATTGATTATGAAGTGTCACTCTTTTACGTCAATATCTTCCTGATATTTATTTACTTGCCAATGGTAGTATTTTGATTGTTCTTGTGTTTGATTGCTTCTTACCTGTCACAAGCTAATGTTAATTTCAGCCTAACCACTACAAGTAATAACAAGTTCCACCATATGAGTGCTCTATCGATGAGGAATATAAACTAGATGTTAAGAAGAAAAATTTTATCTTTACAAAGTTGATCGTAAGATTGGGGGAAAATATCACGTAATTTTTTACACATGATAAATATATTGCTTCAACTATGGTCCTCGCGATTTCAATTTTTTTCAAGCAAGTGCTAGGTGAGCAAAGTGTGAAGCAAAAAGCCGCCTGAACTCAATGGGCAGAGCATTTGTGCACCACCTGAAGCACACTTTTGGCACGTTTTCTTTTTCTTTTGTTTTGTCTTTCTTTTTCTTTTTCATTTCTTATCTTGTTACTCGAATTTCGTTTCTGGAAACATAATTCTATTCGGACACTTTACTTTTTGGTTTTGGATGTTGAGTTTGAAACTTGGACCAGGACACTGTTTTTTAATCAACTTTTTATAAAACACATCATGAATTTATCTTGCTTCAGTACTAAACAATATGACATGCTAATAGCTTCATTGTTATTTTGTTGTACGTCTTTGCTATCGTGTTCAAGAACCCTGCCTCAGGGAGCCCTAGCATCACCTCTAATAAAGTCAAAGAAGATTAAAAAGATAACCTTTACATGCAAGCACCACCTGGATAGAATAAATGGCTTCTAATTCTTCTCTGTGAATTTTTAAGTGTTATATTGCTTAACATAGTACATAGCATAACAAGTTGCATCGTCAATCAATTACATAATTACATCATTCCTTTCAAGTTCTAGTTCATAGCTATTTTCTCACAGAAACATAAATACTGGTAGCTGGTTATGCTAGAGTTCTTAATGCCTTAGTTGGTGAATCAATGTTATATCCATCACACAGAAACACCCAGTAACTATCACCTTCATCTAATTTTGGAGAACTTTTTATCAACAATAAACTCTAAGTTCCAGCATAACCAT
>CACSLK010027751.1:7312420-7325004 GCA_902706635.1 Striga hermonthica | reverse complement strand
TATATATATATATATATATATATATATATATATATAAACTTTATCAGGACATTGATGTAACGTAACAGGAGATTTTACGGTCCCGTTACGGAAATATTCAATCGCATCAACCGAAACAAAAGTTTCGGAGAGAGAGGCGAAGCCCTCAATTACATCGATCTTGTCTGAGCGAGCTAGACTTCAAGATGTAACCGTTAGATCAACTATCAACGACAGTTACATTATGATCTAACAATTACAAATCCTGACAAAATAATTTCCTAACGAAACTGTAGCATTTTCCGTAACTTTAAAAGGGATACCCCACATCGCCATCAATCACCACACCACCAACAATTCATATCGTAATTTACAGAACTTAGCTCAATTGTAATGCACTACTTTTTTTTCATGTACACATTGTGCTATGATTTGATAAGGAAAGTATATATTATGGTCACAAGTGGGTTTTGGTACCTACCATGAGAGGGCAGCAAATATATACAATCGCAGAGGGTTTTATGGTCTTTTTACTATCTAATGTATACTTTTCTTTTTGTTGAGTGGGGGTATTTTTTATTTATTTATTTATTTTTAATATTTTTAACATGCTTATTTTCACTTTTGATTTATGGGGCCAATAGCTCACGTGTTTTGCACGTGGGTTCTTTTTGGGGCTTTGGCCTCCCAAAATCCTTGATACTTTCTTTATATACACTGTTGTGCTGTCGGATCAAACATAAAAAAACGTTTTTCTCATTTCCATTTCAAATATCTATACAATTTTATTTTTATTTCAACTAAAGGATGCTACGGATATAATATTTATATGTCTCATTTAGTTATTCTCTTCTTGAATTTAGATTTGAATTTCCGAAGATGGATCTGTCGTTTGATCTCCTTTGGGTTTGGGTTTAAATTTGACAAGCGTCAAATTCAGAGTCGAATGACTTGATCTCGAATTAAACGGTTAAGACTAATTTGATTGAATACGGCTTCTTGGAGGACTTGTTACTTCTATCTTCTTTGGATATAACGTTCACTCAAAAAATTTGAGAGTCTTTTTCTGATCGAATCAAACGGTATGTGGGTTGAAGTACGTTGAACGTACTTCGGAGGCTTGATTCTGAATTCAACGTTGATAGTCGACTTCAATGCACCTTGAACTTTCAAAAACGCCTACAAATTGGATTTTCAATAACACCTTCAAATCTTTATGAACGTTTTTGCATCTTCAATAGAGTTCTCTAGAGAGCTCTTGAATTTGAATTATGAGGTGATTTTTTTTTTCTTTTCTTTTTTTTAAGCCCTTATTTATAGATGTATGAGGGATAATTTGGAGAAGAACGTGTCGAGTTGATTGGTCTAATCTCTTTCCTTCTTTTTAATTGTTTTTTTATCTTACGATTTGACTTGTGTCCAAGAAATATTTGTTTTATCAATTAAATATCTTATTTATCTTAGATTTATGTCTGAAAATAAATAAAAACAATAATCACTAAAAATAAATTAAAATATAGGTGTCCACAACTAGATCGTAACCGGTGAGTTATCGGGTGCCCGAAGGGTAAACGAGCAATTTGACTATTTTAAATTATTCGGCCCGACCGACCCTACCCGATCTATTTGTAGAAAAATCAAAATAGTTCCACAATAACCAGTACGAATCCCGTGCGATGCACGGTAAGAGATATTCATTAATATTTATTAATTAAAAATTTTCATTAAATATTATTAATAATAAAAACATAGAATCAATATGTAATATAATGTGCATATATTAATTTATTGAAAATATTATATAAAATTTAAATGGTGCAAAATTACATGAAAATGTCTGTTTAAAATTAGTATACAACCCGCGCGTTGCACATAACTGATAACAAATTACATTATATTCGTTCAAAATATGTGTCATTGTCAATATTTTTATTCAGAAATTCGATTTGACTATAACGTGATTCCATAAAATAATTAGTTTGGTAAAATTTTCTCATATATTTAAAAAGCTATGTGAATAGTAAGTATAAATATAAATTTTATATTGTTTCATTAACTAATATGAATTACTTTTGTATTAAATATCCAAATCAAAATATTTAAGTAGTTGAGTAAAACCAATCAGTCGTAAGGTTTTTTATGCCACAAGAATCGACACTTCTTATTATGCAAAAAAAAAAAAAAATATGAATAGTGCATTTCACGCAAAAATTATTGGAAATGTCGTAACAAAAAAATGAATTAAATCGAGACCCACTAATTACATCAAAAAAAAATGACCAGAGTTTTTTCTATAAAAGAAACATCGATATACGCACATTATATTAAAATATCCGCTCATATTATTTTTTCAGAGTTATAGTAATTTTATTATGTTAATTTCATAAAAAAATTAAAACTCACACCTAAAATAATATAGTGGCATGTTCATTATAGAAAATAGTACACCGTATATTGACTAACTATGGAAATAACCATCAATACCAAAAATAAATTCGTCCACTTTATACCATATATTAATTCACATGATTTGAGTAAGTAAGGTATCTTAAAATATGGCTTAGTTACTTCATTAAATAATGAGTTTCAATTTTCATAAGTGATCATTTGATATATACCATAAATTGTTAAATTAATTTTTTAAAATAGTAAATAGAATTTTTTTGGAGGGAAATAGTTACTATTTAAAAACTAATCAAACCTTTTGATATATATATAGATTATAATATAACTAACAAATTTTAACTAATTTTGGAAAAAAATAAATATATTTTTTTTAAAAAAAAATATTTTTTGAAATAAATAATAAAGTTCAATAATTTACTTTTTATATATAGTCAAGATAATAATACAATATTAATTATAAAACATAAATAAAGGGCAATGTGTTATATAAAACTTAATAATAAATATCTATAATGACGAAAATAACTATAATATGAGACTTTAGCACATAAGAATATGATAATACAAATATACAAGTACAAAAATAAGTTCAATTTCTTACATGGAATATATAACTAGTGAGGAAAATATGGTTATCTCTGCATTCATGATGGATGTATCCATTTGAGTGATAAATAAAAATTCTAAAGGGTTATGTAAAGAACTTGCACCAAATGGAGGCTTCATTTCACTGAATTTTTAATAATGTATTTTCATTTATTTAACTTTGTAATACATGTAATTTATATTGAATTTTTAACTGAACTATTTTCATACATTAATTTTTTTATGCTTCGTGATCTAGTTAGAGATGTTTTTTAAAGTCGAGGCGAGTCGGGTATCTCATGTTCGAACTCATGATTTATTTGATAATCAAAATATATTAAGTTCGAACTCAGTTTGTTCAATTGTACGAACCACTTGAGTTCGAGCTTTCACTGGCCGAATGAAGTTGTGTTTGCGAATCGTTTGACTCGAATATTAATTGTTCTATGTTAACCAGCTCCACGTGGAAAAAAAAAAAAAAAAATCTTGGCCACGTCTATGTTACCTAGTATTTGTAATTTCAACATATAGTGAAATTTGCCATTATATTTGATTATTATACTAGTTGAGCGAAGGGGTATTGAGAACGTTGTAAACTATAAAATGTTATTTGATTTATTAGTTTTGTTTTTATTTTCTTTGTTAAAATGTTATTTGATTTATTAATTTTGTTTTTATTTTCTTTGTTTGGACTTTTGACTATAATTTAGTTCATTAGCTTAAATTTTCACCAATATATTATAATTACCACGTAATTAACAACTATCTATGTTTCACGAGCACAATGTTAATGAACGGTTCCGATCAATGGTTAAAATATGATTTAATAAAAGTTAAAAAGAAATGATGGAAAAGATATACGATAAAATTGAGTTTTATTACTTGATTACGAGGTCGTCTTTGATAACGAGGTCGACACTTTTCTTAGACTTGAAGATAATTACGCGAATTTATTACAGATTCTATCTATGCCCCAGAATCGAGAATCCTAGACCAGCCTAACTCGAGTATCAACACACATGCACTAATCTTCAAGCATATACATTGAGTATTGACATATGAGAAACAGAATCAGGTAGTGTCATAATTAGTTGAAAAACTAACCTCAAAACTAGCTAGTTGTACATAAATAATAATAATAATAATAATAATAATAATAATAATGATAATAATAATAATAATAATAATAATAATAATAATAATTAAAAAACCCAATAATGAACTTATGATCAATGCGATCCATTGAACAATAATATCACCAACCACATATATATATGCTTGCTGATCCCAATTAAAATGTAATGTAAGTAAAAAAAAAAAAAATTCAAATTACATCCTAAACATATATATTTAATGTTTTGAATTGTGGGAAAACTTGATTATTTGAATTTATTTTGAATTAATTTATAAATAAATTAATAGCTACTCAACTCCTTATCTTCTCCCCCTAGAGCTATATAATGGCCAGTCCCCATGCTCAACCATGCAACACACCAAACAACAAATATATTGATTATCAAATAATAAATCAATAGCTTCTCTAGCTAGAATTTAAGGCTTTTTTTTTTAATTTTATTTTTTTTAAAATCCAAGAGTATGGGGAAAGTAGGGTGGTTGGGTTATGCGATGGCATGTTTATGCTTGATAGCCGCCACTACTGCGATTAGACTCGACGGTTATGGTGTTTCTCCTCCCAAAACATCGACACCTATAACTCCATCTCCATCTACTCCAACTACTCCACCTGTTAAGACCCCACCAACGCAGCCCAAAACACAAAAAACGACACCTATAGCTCCATCTGCTCCAAGTACTCCGTCATCATCTCCATACGGACCATCTATTCCAACTACTCCACTTGTTAAGACCCCACCAACGCTGCCCAAAACACCGCCATCAACACCTACAACTCCATCTACTCCAAGTACTCAGCCATTATCTCCATACGGACCATCTACTCCAACTACTCCACCAGTTAAGACCCCACCAATGCAACCCAAAACATTTACATCGACACCTTCAACTTCACCCTGGTCCCGTGATCTTCCTCCCATATCCCCAGCCAGGAAGCTCATACCTTGATGCTGCCACTCAGGCATTACTCAATTCGAGGCGCAAGGCTTACATTATCGGGTATATCCTGAATCTTTCTAATTACTTATTTAGGATATGGAGATAGAATACCACAAAATGTCTCTCTTTCGATCAAGTCGAGTTACGTACCTCGCCATCTACTTGTTATCTCGCTTGTTGTCTCGTAATATTTTCGTATTCTAATAAATGGGGTCTCAGACTGATCGAGATCTCTACAAATATGATTGAATAATATGTTATCTTTTGTATTGGTTTCTGTTTGTAGTATTTTTGGGCATGTGGTAACCGAGCTACCCGACTCGGGTCGTTCTCAAAGGAAGGTTGTTCGGAGCTTCGTTCACTACCTAGTCGTCAAAATCACATAACCGAAAAGAAGGTCCTACACATTCTACTCGCTTGGTTGGGGGATGATTGCACGCACTTGAACTACTAATCTAAGAGCAAATGATGGGAATACAAATATAGAGAAAAAGATCGAAACTTTGGTCTACCGGAATCCCCATGACTCAAGAAAAAGAAAAAATAACAAGAGAAATCATGCGAGCATAGTGATCCTAGGTCTTCTAACACGAGCTTTCTACACTAAATCATTACGCTTTGAACAAAGTCGAAATCTTTCTAGATAAGCACATATCGAATCCTAACACACCAAAGCAAGCAATGAAGATAGAACGAAAACCTAGAATCGAGCATCAACACAAAATCGAAAAACAAACTCAAAGTAATTAGCCCTAAGCAAGGTACTCACCCTCCTATCGCATGCGTAGACGAAAATAGTGCGTAAAACTCGAATCTTGATCGAAAATAAAGTTGCCGGAATTTCACCGAAAAAATCAAGTCATGAGTCTCCAACCAAAGCATAAAAAAATAAAAGAGAGAAAGTGGAGAGGATTTCCCAACTTAAAAGTTGGGAAATGAGGGTTGATAGCAAAAATACAAAACATAATGTCTACTTATAGCTACACCACAAACACACACTAAAAACACGCACATTTAATAAGACACTCTCGAGGTCGCCACGGAATTCGCGAGCTCGCGAGTGGCAAAGCATGGCAGGGCACGAAAGGGGACTCGCGAGGTCGCCGGGGGCTTCGTGGGCGCGCGGGGCGTGCATGGGAGCACTCTCGAGCTCGCCGAGGGAGTCGCGGGCACGCGAGTGTGCTGATGGAGAGACTCTTGAGCTCGTCGTGGGAGTCGCGGGCACGCGAGTGTGCTGATGGAGAGACTCTCGAGCTCGCGGGACTCTCGGCGGGCTCGTGGGCAACTGGGTAGCAACACTCTCGAGCTCGCCATGCTTTCCACGAGCACGCGGCGTGTGCCGGTGATCCCTTGTCACTCGATTTTGCTCTAATTTCTCGCACACAACTCCGATTCGCACGAAACTTGGATCAAAATTCTCCTCATTGAATTATCTTCGTCCTGGTATGACTTGGTCGGATTTTCCGGGTTGGACGGCTCGTCTCCTTGTTCTCGACGCATTGGACCTATTCAACACCAAAACAAAAGAGAAAACGCGCAAAAATACGAAAACACTATACAATAACAAAAATACACAAAACACGATAAAATGGACCGGTCGACACTAAAACGAGCTTAAAACTAGCCTAAAACTATATAAAAAAGCACACAAATCACATGAAAATAACGACAAAAACACAATAAACTGTTTCATTTTATATATCTTTGACCAATCACAATGTTTGGTTTTCAATTAGCGATATATAAATAGTCAACTAATTAATTTATCATTATCAAAAGGAAGTATTGGCAAGCTGCCCTCCGACAATCCCCGTAACTAGTCAAGATAGGCTTCTATCTATCTATCTACATCTATATCTGTATCTCTATATCTATATATATTTTATTCTATACTATTATAAAAGTGTCAATGAATCTGTAAAAATATTTTTTTTAAACATAAAAGTGTCAATGAATCTGTAAAAATATGATATGGCTAAATTACCCTTAGTTTGTCAAAGTAATTTTGTAATTTAATATTAATAACATAGTCCTAACGCACCAATCCTTGTTCCTAAACACACTGAATTATCTGTCAAAAAAATCCCGAATGGCCAAATCCTTCACAACGCGACCTCTGTCGATCAACATAGGATTATCGCCAAATCCTTCACATCCTAAGATGCGTACTTACAAAGAGAGAGGTTCCAGATTTGGCCTAGCTGCTGAAAATATTAATAATTTTTTTTAAAGAAAAATTAAACAATAAATTGATGGATATTTTGTTATTTTAATGATTCTGATTATGTGAAAGCTTAAGAGTTCTGCCATATTGTTTTTTTTTTTTTTTTTTTTTTTCAAATGTAGATGAAAAATTGTAATTAACTATGAATATTGTGTTCATGTTCTTAACAGGAGGGCATATCAACCCAGATGCAACCTTTGGTTTATTCCTTGCAAGAAAGCTTTCTTTGACTCGGGCCCTTTTCTATAGTGATGCAGTGTCTTGGTGCCATATGTGGAGCTGGGGTTGTGAAGGGCTTCATGGAAGGACTAGCAGTACTGTCAAACGTGCCATGGCCCGCGGGCTGGGCCCCATCCGTCCGCCTAAATGAACGGGCTTGGGCCTTTGCTTGGCCAGCCCGTTCAATCGCAGGCTTATTTGACCCGCCCCGTTTGGCCCGCGGTCTAAAGCGGGCTGGGGGTTGGCCTGCGGTCCAACCCGTTTTTTTATTCTTTATTTATTTATTAATTTTATATTATTTAAATTTAGTATTTTTTATTTATTTAATATTATTTGTCTTTATCGTCTTTTCTTTTTCTTCTTCTTTCATATTTATTTATTTTATATTTTTAAAAATTTGAAAATGATATTAAAATTTGTGAATGCACATGAAACACTTTTTTATATAATAAAAATATTAATAAATGAAATAATATTTTATGTGAATTAAGTCCCTCATCCGCTTCATAAAAATAATAAAAATAAAAAATGGGTGACAAATATTTAACACATTACAGATGTGCCTTACTAGTTTATTAATATATTAGTAAGAGTGCATAATACCAAAAAATTATATAAGAGTGCATAATACCAAAAAACTCCGCGGGCGGGCCGATTTGGCCCGCGGACTAATGAAGGCGGGCCACGGGCCATGGATTTCCCAACCTGTAGAAATGCAGGTCATTTTGGCCCGCTCCGTTTAAACCGCGGGCCAGCACGGGCGGAACCGGACTGGCCCGTTTGACACTGCTAGGAAGGACCCTATCAGGCCCTTCAAGGTGGAGCCAACTTTGTGAACCATGGTTACACTAAGGGCTCTGCCCTTGGTGCTGAAATCATCGGCACCATTGTTCCCGTCTACACTGTCTTCTCAGCTACGGATGCCAAAAGAAGCCCCAGAGACTCATTATTAACTCTTACCGTTTTGTTGTGGACAAAACAATTCATTGTCCTAATGGAGTTCGACGCGGAGCGATTGCATATATACTACTGGAAAACTCTAGCTTCTTTGAGTTACTGGGAAAATGTCACTCTTGTTTCTATCGAGGATGGGGTTATATTCCAAGTTTCTTATTGAGGCCTTTTTTTTTCTGGTACAGGGAACTTTCTGGTTTTCGGATTCACAAGGGAACCGACTAATTCGGAATCGAGCCGCGTAGTGTCACTGGCATCAACCCTGCCAAGAGCCTTGGAGCTCGCCATCATTTATAACAGGGACCATGCCTGGGACGATCACGTAAGATCTGAATAACCCGAGTCATCTACAGTTACTGAAATATAACATTTGTCCTTCAGGCCACATATTTTTTATAGTGATAATTAGTAACCACTTTGCATTTCCATGTTACTTTTGGTGACCCAAACTGCTGTTTATTTATGTTTAGTGGATCTTCGGGGTGGGATCCGTCATCGGAGCAGCTCTTGCGGCCGTGTACCACCAAATTTTCATCCGAGCCATCCCATTCAAGAGCAGCCGGTCTTGCTAAGATGCCAGTTTGTTCATTCGATTCCTTTTTTTTTTTCTTTTTAATTTGTTTGTGAAGTGTTATTCCCCTCTTCCATTGTGTGTGTGTTCTTATTGAGTCAAAACTAAAGTTAAAACAGTGTTAAAACTCTTGAGGGAGAGCTTTGTCGCTCTTGTGGTCTTACCCGGCTCGATTTCGGATTAGTCGGTTCCCCTGTAGATCCGGAAACTGGAAGGTCCCTGTACCAAAAAAAAAAAAGAAAAAACTAAAGTTAAAACAAGCTCTGAGTAATGATTTGTGCGACTTGACTTGAATTAAAAAGATGAACATATAAACCATTGTGACTCATCTTGTGCAGTGGTATAGTTGTAAACAAATAAAAAAAAAAAAAAATGATTGAGTGTTCGTGATTGTTAATCGTAAAAACTTGAATACGAATTTCAATAAGAATGGTATTTACTGTTTAGTATTCAAAATTTATGTGAATCAAAATTAGAATGCGAACTTCGAAATTATCGAATAATTCATTCGTTCATTATAATGATATAAAATTTAATATAGTATATAGATTATAAGATTTATTTATATAATACATATAAATATGTTAAGTACAATTATAAAACATAAATATATATTTATAAAAAATATATTATATAGAAAAAGTGTTTAATAATATAAATACATTTCTATATAAATATATTTACATATTTATAAAAAATTCGTAAAAATAAATTTCCAATCGAGTCGAATATATATATATTTGTTTTAATCGAATATGAATAGTGAGTATTTTTTTTTTTTTTTTTCAAACTCAAATTGAATAGTTGAAAGATACATCATTTCACAGTTTAAATGTTGGTTCACTACGTTTTGTTAAATTCATCATGTTTGAAAATATCACCAACTTATTTATTTATTTATTTTTTTACGTACATAATCTTCCCAAAATATTTCAAACTCTATACTTATATAATAAGGTATCCTATTTACCAAATCTAGTAGGTTGAAAAGTCAACGTAATTAATGCATTGCTATTTCTATCCAGAATTTTACCAAATTTAGTATGTTTGTCCCATTTTTGTTGCGTTTTTCCTAATTATTTTTCGTTTATTTTTCCTACATATTAGGTCTTTTTATTGGTTTTAGTTTATTTTATAGTTTATTTCGTGTTTTGATTTATTTTGGTCTTTCTGGTATTTTCTCGGTCGTTTTCGGGTTGTTTGTCGTTTTTAGTGTGCAGGTTGGACGTCTCGGGAGAATAAAATTTCAAGAAAAAGTGAGTCGAGCAAACATAATAAATAGAAGGGTTCGTCGCCATTGCACCGGGAAAACGGAACCAAATTCTGTTCCCAATCGAACTCAAACGGGTCCGACAAGGAGTCGAGCATGCTCCACCTTCAAAGCTCCATCCTCACGGTGCTGCACATCACCTCCGACACCACCTTCTCCTTGCCGTGAGACAACCGCCACGTAGCACCACCCGAACTCTTCTCCACGGCGAAGACTAGACTTTTCCATGGCGTTGCACCTCACCACGTGACAGTAGCACCCGCGCTGCTGCACTCCCGCAGCCCTCCACAACTCCGGCAGCCCTCCACGCCTGCACCACGTCGCGAAGCAGCACAGCGTCGCGCCAGCCTTCTCATGCCACGCCGGGAAGCAGATGCCCAAAAGTGCTCCGTCGCGCCGCGAAGCGCCGCCGCGCCGCGGTACTCGCACCTAGCACGCCGCGGTTGTTCTCTACGCCGCGGCAACCTGTTCCCATTCTTTCCTCCACCGCGCCGCGAGACCTGCACCACGCCGCACCTCTGCTCCTCACCACGCCGCGAAGCTCCACCACGGCGCGGCGACCCTTCTGCTACAAAACTTGAATCCGCCCAGTTTTCTCTCCGCGGCCGCGACGACTGAACGTCATCCCAGCGCACAAACTTCAGCAAAAAATACTCGCGGCCTCGAGACGCATTGCGACCGCGGGACCGTCGTTCACCGCGACCCGCTAGCCCCTCCGCGGCCGCGACGTGCGCGGTTCCAGATTTTTAATAAGAGCATATTTTTGTGTTTTGAGGGGATCATTACGTACGAACCTAGGTTTGAAGGGGGCTCGATCCTTTCCCTTCCAAAAACTGAATTTTCATCTTTTCTTTCATGATTCGACGTAGAACACAGATTTGATTGCGGATTTTGCTATTTTTCTTCGGATTAATCGTGTTTATCGGGTTATCATTTGACTTCTATTAATCGTAAGTTTTCTATTCATTTAATCAATGGATATGTTTGCTTTGATTATGGTTGTTTGTGTTGATGAATCGATCATGATAGGCTAAATTCGTAAGCTAGGGAATAGGGGATTATCGTTTTGGTATCGATTGTGATTGTGGGGTTCGTGATTGTTCGTCTTATGCGAGCTAATATCTTATTAGGATTTTTAATCATTGTTCTTGAGTTTTGTGAATTGTTGAAGGGTGACACTTCAGCGTCCAATTGTTTCAATTGAATTCGATAAATTCGTGCATAATGATATTAATTCTAAACGGACTAGTTGATTAATCACCTTCTAGTTTAATTTAATCGACTCTCAGAACCGAAAGGGGAGGAGTCGGTCGAAATAGACTCGTACAGGCTAGGCTTGTTCGTAACTGTATTGCCTAGAAGTTAAATGAATTGTTACGCTCCCGTTCTCGTTTGTTCTCTTGTTACGAAAAGTTATTGAGAATGAGTACTTGAACGTGTCGGTTATTCAAATCACTTAGCTGAACAATCACTTGCCTATTATTTACATTTCGAAACAAAATGGATATCCCCGACTCCCTAGCTCCTTAAATCATGCTAGTTCTTTGTGATAATTTTGCTATTTAATTTGCTTTATTTAGATTCTAGTAGTTTTTAATTTAAATCCAAACCAATCATCTGAATTAGTTTTAGGAATTTTATTTATTTTCTTTTTATGTGTAATCACTGAATTCCGAACCGCCTTCCTCGAGAGATCGACCCGGGGATCGAATCGTCAGATTCGATACTCGGTAAAAATAAATAATTTGTACACAACAAATTTGGCGCCGTTGCCGGGGAAAGAAAGTAGGATATTTGGTCTTGGTATTGATTTTATTTTCTGTGTTTCTCTTTATTTTGTTTTTTTTGGAGTTTTAGTTCTTCCTTTTGTGCTTCTTTGTTTTCTTTTTGTCTATTTGTTTTTGGTTTGTTTGTTTTCTCTTTTTCGTGGCTACGTTGGGTTGTTTTGTTCTGTTGTGCAGGGATATGAAGTTCAATCACGACTATTCCTCCCCGCACTACCCCTCTTAGAATAGTGAGCCGAGTTATTGTGTCGGGTACTACACTCAATCACACACATACTCTTCCGAGCAATGCTGGAACCAATTTCTGGCCGAGCATACGCATGAGTCCAACAAGTTTAACGAGAAGCTCGACCAGATTCTTGATTTTATAGAATCCAAAGCAGCTCGTGAAAAAGAGACCGCCTACAATAAAAAACTTGATCGGGTTCTCGCTCTTTTGCAATCTCAGGCAGCCCGTAGGAGCAATCTTGAGGGCGAGATTGTGAACTTAGTGGAGCGCATTCAAGTCATAGAGGACCG
>CACSLK010027751.1:7125600-7137636 GCA_902706635.1 Striga hermonthica | reverse complement strand
CGCGCTGACGAAAGGTTGCAGAGGTGCTGCTTCACGGTGGTTGTGGGCTCGCTGCGGTGGCCGTGGATCGTCGGAGTCGCGAACAAGGGGCCGATGGTGGTGCTGCTCGACGATGGCGACCTGCTGCTTGCCCGACGAAGATGGTGGCTTCTCACGGTGGTCGAAGGCACGACTGGTGACTGCTGCTCGATGATGGCGGCGCACGGTGGAGCTGGGGCTGCTGGGAAGTGATCATCGGTCGCTGCTCGTGGAGGGATGATGGCAATGAGGGCTGCTTACGGTGGTTGCTGGACTGCTGCGCGGAGGATCGTTGGTGGAAGGCCTTCGCGGAGGTAGCCGATGATGATGAGCGATGGTCGATGGAGATGGCTGCGGGCTGGATAATGGTCGATGATGGCTGCTGCTGGGACGATGAAGATGGTGATGGTGCAGCGATGAAGCTTCGATGATGAACAATGGTGATGACGGTGATGTTGACGATGAGCGTGGGAGAGAGAGAGAGGAGAGATACCGAGAGAGAATGAGAGAGATCGGCCGAGAGATAAAGGGAAGAGATTTGTAATGTGTGGGGTTTGATACCGTGTTTAAAAAGACCTCTTGCACAATAGAACTAGGTAATTGATATAGGCTAGGACTCTTATTGCTTGGATGAGGAATAAAATATTGTAGGGTCTTGAACTTTCATCTGGCTTTGGAAAATTTGACTGTTATTTTGAGCTCAGTTTATCATCTTAATAATTATTATCTTCATTAATTAAAATCATCTTAATTAAATTAAGCCATTTCATAAATAATAATTATATTATTATTATTGCATTAATACTTAGGAAAATTAAATAGATGAGGACATCTATATAACTATCTTTTTAATCATTAACTTGATAAATAAATGAGCGTGGACACTCACTTATTATCACATAAAATCGAGCTTACAATAAAAAAAATAACTTTATAAATCATTAAATTAAACATAAATAATATCCATGAAAATAATACTTAAGTATAAAATGAATGGAATGAGTTTGGGGTGTTACAGAATCCCTCTTATGAGGGAAGATGCTCTTCGATAAGAAAAAAAACTCTCCTACAGAGAAACCTTGCAAAGTATTCCTTTACTGCTTATTTAAAAAAAAATGACTTTCAATCAGACACATTTTTATATGATACAAGTCTATATCTATTAAATGTGTCCCATAATAATTCCCTTAATAATATTATTATAATTGACGGTAATACTTACTTGCATCAGGTTATGAATCTGAATACAAGGTCTGTGTACATTGATTCGAATTCGGTGAGGTCTAAACTCTAAAACTCTTATTCTATGAGAACCTGGGTCCTCAGTGTTAGAATTAGTTGCATTGAAAGTTATGGAGGACATTACGTGCCTCAATTGACTGAGATCATTCTCTATCATAACCAAAAGGCTAACAAGAATATCATCAACCTCAAAGGGATTATTGTGAGCCCATCTAATATTTTCCTTTTTGCAAAATTTCAAATGAATAACTCCAATGTCTAGTTTATATGTACTTTTTGCTCGTATAAAATGCAGATTGAAAATGCTGCAATCAACGATGAAGATGATCGGGAGGGGATGTATGAAGATTTTGCGAGTCATGCTATAATTTTCGACGAGACTTTGGATCAAATTCTGAAATATTGTGATTTTTCTGCAAAGACTATTGATCTATCGAATAACTGCACTTCAGCTCTTATAAAAGTCGATAAAAACATTAATGTTATCAACATTTATAATATCTATGCACCCAAATGCTTAAACTCAAGCCTCACTCACAAACCCACGAAGGCTTCGGTTAGTCTAATCAGCTTGAACTCTCCTGTCAAATTATTTCTAAGTTTGTAAAAACCACACTGATTATTGTGATGCATTTAATTTTATAAATAAGCTAATGCACCCAACACAAATGTGATTGAATTGCCTGTAAAATGAATCTTATTTCAAAAAAAAAATCTTATTTGAGAAAATTTTACTGCAGATAAGAAGTTATGAACCGTGTAGAAACAATTATGTGCATGCGTACCTTAATCGACCAGAAGTGTTCAAGCAGCACGCAAATGCAACCAAAATTCCTTATGAATGGAAAAGTTGCAGGTTATAAATAAAATATTTAACTATCATTCACATTAAATGTCTTTGCAATTGCTAATACATCAATATTTTAATATCTTCGTTCATGATAAAATTATATAAAGTTACAACAAGCGCTTAACATAACAGGTCCCAAGCCCTGGTAAATTAGGAATGTTGTGATAGGCTTAGCGAGCAAACGTAAAACTTAGCCGTTCTATGGAGATGAAACACATGAGAAATTCGTTGGGGCGTAAGCTGTTGGAAATTTTATAACCTTATGCGAATAAAATATAGCTTTAATCCCAAAATCATTCATATCGAATAATTGAGAATCAAACCAAATAAAAGCAAAAGCGTACCGTACTTCATGAATTCATTTGCTCGAGTATTCTTGTGTTCTTCTGTTGTGTTCTTCCAAACGATCTTGTTGGACTGGTATGAACTTCCAAACGATCGAAACCTTATAGCAGATATTGTAGTATACTGTAAAGTATATTATCTATATGTATTTCTTATATATATTTTCCATATTTCTGAAATGAGAAGGTGTGTGCTTTTAAAGGGAGAAAGTACCCCTTCAAATATCTGCTCATATCTTTTCGTCATTTAGGGCCATAACCAAATAAATAAGAAATATTAATTTTCAGCTCGGTCTCTCAACAAACTGAAAATCCCATAAAGGTATCTACACTTATAAATCCATAACAGATCGATACTCTCATTATTCAAAATTACAAATTAGTAGATCACTTTAGTTGAATAATATTATGACAACTATACACATTTAATTTACATATGTTGTCCACATAAAATATTTCTAACAATCTCCCACTTGGACCACATATGCAACCGAACAAATGTGTATTACTTTATGAGCTCAAATTTTGTTGTCACAAACAAGAGTATCCTTACCAATCTCGTCCATTAATCGTAATGACATAGGACTAAAGAGACATTCATCATTTCAAGTATGAATCAGTCCATCGATAATCACATATATTAATACAACTAAATGACATAAATTAATCATGGAAGTGTAGCATGAAAATTACATGTAATGTGATCTGTCATGTCTATTTTCAACTGGCCACTTTATTCCTTAGTGAGATCAATATAAAACCAAAATTACAAAGTATAATGAACCGTATGCTTTACATCTTATCAGAAATATCCAAACACACATACCATATGTATATAGAACAATTAATACAGACTCCCACTAAACCAAAATATCATGAAATTGTGTCACACCCATTTGAACAATATGTTCATGAAAGACCTTGGGTGTTAGACCTTTAGTAAGTGGATCCGCAATCATTGAGCCTGCCCTGATATGTTCTATATCAATTTGTCCACTCTGTATTCTTTATTTTATAACCAGGAACTTTATGTCAATATGCTTTGACTTTGTTAAGTTCCTATTGTTATTGGAATATAGTGCTGCTGAATTGCGTCACAATACAACTTTAGTGGTCTTTCTATGTTCTCAATAATGTGAAGCCCAGTGACATATTCACAACTATATTCCATTATTGGATGCCCCATAACACGCTACAAATTTAACTATCATGACATCCATCAAAATCAGAATCAATGTACCCGATGATCTCCAAATGATCTGATTTTCTATAAATGAGCATTTAATCCTTAGTTCTCTGTAAGTATCTCATGACACGTTTGGTTGCTTAACTATGATCCATACCAGAGTTACTTAATGATCTATCTCATATACCAACAATAAAACTTATATAAGTAAAATAAAGACCCAAGCATACAACAAACTCCCACTGGATTTATGATACACAAAACCATCAACAACGTTCGTCTCGAAACCAACGAGATTACTACCAAATGACATTTATGGTACCACTGACGAGATGCTTGTTTGAGTCCATAGATGGATTACTTTAGTTTACAAACCATTTTCTTCGGGTCATCGACCTCAAAGTTTTTTGGTTGTACCATATTGATCGTTTCATTAATGCCATCATTGAGAAAGTCGCCTTTATATCCATCTAATGAAACACAAGATCAAAATGTGCTATTTATAGCATTAGCATTCTAAAAAAACCTTTCAAAGAAACCAGAGAGAAAATCTCTTTATAACCAATGCCTTCATTTTGAGTAAAGCCTTTTGCTACAAGACTAGCCTTATATCTTTTCGCATTACCTTTCGAATCCTTTCTAGTTTTAAATATCCATTTGAAACCAATGGGTTTTACACCTGAAGGTAATGGGACAAGGTCCCAAACTTGATTGTCTTGCATCGACTTATACTTTTGATTTTCTTGAAGAAATCATATTCGTCTGAAATATCATTTCTTCAACCTCAAAATGGATCTCCTTAATGGCATAAATTATTGAGATTGTTGAGTTTGTTTATCCGGAATAACCTAACCAGTTTGGGTTGGAAGATTTTCAACACTATCCTTTTGAGGTTCTAAATCTACTTCTCGACTAATTACAGGAGTATAGATCTGCACACTGTCAGAAGCAGTAGTAGAAACCAAAAAAGGAATTCCTCCTCAAAGGTAATGTTCCTAACCTTATTTCTCCCCTAATATTACATTTCTCATCTCAAATATAGATCTTTAGCGGGATAAAGAAAAACTTAAAACCATTAAGTTTAATGTTGGTATTGACAGAGATAAAAATACCATATGTCATAACTTAACAGAGAATAATAATAATAATAAATATAAAATAACCAACATGCTCACATCAATCATACAAATTTAAATAAATTTAGTTACATCTCAAGGCACCTAGCACAACATCAATATCAAGTCTTTGGACAGTAATATTAATTTGTAAGTGGTCGCCTTTGTGTAGTAATCAAATATTGACAAAACTCATGTCAAACAATAGTCTTTCTTTTGAAAAACATATTATTCACATGAATACAACTATATATTGTCACATATTCACCACCACATGTAGTTATATATTTCTGCCAAATGTTAATCTTCCTTTGGGCCGATGAAACAATCGCATGAAAATATACAAATACAAATATCTAAAATTCTCGACAAATAAATCTACACAAGTTACTTTTGCAACTCCTAGTTCAATAAACTCATCTTGAATATTAGACAAATTACAAATAGGAACATGAGATGTACTAAAACAAATTTAAAAGAAATGATTGAAATATTTATTTATATATGTGCAATAACTAAATTAAATTACCATATTTGCACAACCAATAAATAAATAATTAACCTAATTCAAAAAAAAATTAGAGAATTAATCTCATTTGAGTGTAACCATAGTAAATCCTTAATAATAAATTTGATAATATAATCACTTATCAAACAACATATATATTGATAAAATTTGTAATTATGATGTATCAAAACAGGATTGCCCGAACGGCTACGAGCGTGCCATGAAACGGCGCTTCGGCCAGCAGTTTCGGGTTAAAATATCATGGTTATCAAAATCGCGACTTTGAGTCGTAGAATCGCCGATTCTACGACTCAAAGTCACAAAATCGATTCTAAGTCGCTCAAAATCGCAAAGAAATGTAAAGTCGCTGCAGAATCGGTAGAATCGGTCAAGGTCGTAGAATCGGTCCGATTCTACGATTTTGACCGATTCTGTGCAAAACTTAAAAAATGAACCAAATTTTAAAATTGGGCTGCATTTGGGCACTTTGGCTGTTTCTTTTGATTTTTTTTTTTTACACAAATTGGCCCAAAGAAGCATAAATATTCCCTTCCCTTGGCCCAATCCAAAACAAATTAATTAAAAACTTTTAAAAAATACCCAACCAATCCTAAAATCCCTAATGTGAATTCACATTTTCCCCTAATCCTAATTCCCTCTGCTCTTCTGTCGCGAATCGCGACTTCTTCACCTCCATCCCTCGCCGGCCGACTGTCGTACTCCGAAATTAAACTCAAATCCATCTCTCTCTCTCTCTCTCTCGCTTATTCTTCGGCCTCCAATCCTCCACAGTCCACAGTTCACACGGTCGTAGCCTCCGAAAGTTCGAACTCCGATGTTAAAATGGCTCGGCCTCGAAGCTTGCGTCTTCTTCGTCGGAGCAGTCTTCTCAGCAATTAAGCTTCATCGCTTTGTTGTTCTCCCATTTAGAGGTAACCATTTATCCCTACTTATCTCCCTACACTTTTTTTTTATCATTGTTGGAATAGGGGAAGTTCACAAAATCACAATTTTAGGAATTAGGAAGAATGAATTTTTGGTTGACGCCTTGATGGCCGTGACTTTGGTTTTGACGTTAAAATGGTATTCAGTTTGTTCCTTGTTTTTCCTGTGATGCATATTCCTAAAGTCAGGGAGTTTGAGCAGCAATGTTTTATTTTTGGTGATCTGTTTTTTGCCGTGTTTTGGTTCTGACTTTGGAGTATGAAATTATTGCACATTCAAACTGATTCAATCGGAAAACCTGAAAGAGGTCTAAACTTTTATATTTTGAAAAATAAGTGATAGTTTTTTTTAGCATTTTGATACATATTCTTGATGATTACCATAAAACTTATTAAAATAATTAATTTTAGACGTTTTGAGTAGAGTCTTACGATTTTACGATTCCGATTCTACGATTCCGATTCTGCACCCAAAACGATTTTACTTAGAATCTCGATTTTAAAAACCTTGGGTTAAATTCCCAGAAGCAGCGCACTTCACATTCTTCTTTCTTTTTTTTCTTTTTTTTTTTTTTTGTCATCAACAGAAGCGGGCCAGGCCCAGACCCAATCCCAATCTGGGAAAAACCCGCCTGAACAAAAAAACAGCCCAATTAAATCAATTAATTGAATCCAATTAGGTAGATTCCCAAACAAAATGAAGTTCAATATGTTATGAACAAATAAAACATGTTGGAATCCACTTTGGCATATAAAAGAATCCGAACAAATCCACAATATACTTTCATTCTCAAGAACTAAAATTGAACCTTCAAACTTGAAGCCAATTACCCAATTTAACTTCACTGTTTCCAAGGGAAAAATTGAACATGCTTTGGCATAAATAAATTAGCATGATTTGCCTATTATTACGAATCAACATAGTATCAGCAATATTAAGCATATCATCACTAACATATTGAAAAATGTTGAGCAATTAAATTCATACAGATTTCAAATTTAACAACAATGGCAAATATTTATATCCAAAACCAATTGCTATCAAATATGCATACTCATATGAATCCATAACATATATTAATTCTCAAAATTCAACATGAAGGCTCTGATACCACTTGTTGGAAATTTTATAACCTTATGCGAATAAAATACCGCTTTAATCCCAGAATCATTCATATCGAATAATTGAGAATCAAACCAAATAAAAGCGGAAGCGTACCGTACTTCATGAATTCATTTGCTCGAGTATTCTTGTGTTCTTCAGTTGTTGTGTTCTTCCAAACGATCTTGTTGGACTGGTATGGACATCCAAACGATCGAAACCTTTTAGCAGATATTGTAGTATACTATAAAGTATATTATCTATATGTATTGCTTATAAATATTTTCCATATTTCTGAAACGAGAAGGTGTGTGCTTTTAAAGGGAGAAAGCACCCCTTCAGATATCTGCTCGTATCTTTTCGTCGTTTGTGGTCATAACCAAATAAATAAGAAATATTAATTTTCAGTTCGGTCCCTCAACAAACTGAAAATCCCATAAAGGTATCTACACTTATAAATCCATAACAATTCGATACTCTCATTATAAAAATTACAAATTAGTATATCACTTTAGCTGAATAATATTATGACAACTATACACATTTAATTTACATATGTTGTCCATATAAAATATTTCTAACATAACCCTCTTAGTGACGCGCCATATCGAAACCCGGGTATGGTGTCAAATGGGCAAGGACTGGGTCGTCTCCCCCTCGATGACGCGCCATGTCGTGGTCTAGGCATGGTGTAAAGTGAGCAAGGACCGAGTCGTCATTTCCTTAGTGGCGCGCTACACCGGCGCCCGGGTGTAGTGGAAAATGAGCAAGGTCTTCGCATCTCTTTCGACTAGGGTCCGTATAGGTAGTTGGGACGTAGGGTCCCTAACGGGTAAGCTACGTGAGCTAGTCGATGCAGCTACTAGGAGGCGTGTAAATATCCTATGCGTCTAGGAGACTAAATGGAAGGGACAGAAGGCGAAGGAGGTGGAAGATACTGGCTTCAAGCTTTGGTTCACAGGGGCTTTGTCGAGTAGGAATGGTGTAGGCATCTTGATCGATAGGAGCTTTTGGATGGAGTTGTAGATGTTAGGAGGCAAGGCGACCAGATTATCCTAGTCTGATTGGTAGTTGGAGATTTGACCATGAATGTGACAGTGCCTATGCCTCAGGTAGGTCTTAGTGCGAGCGCCAAGACGCAATTCTGGGAGGAGCTGGATACCTTGGTTAGTACGATGTCTGCCAGCGAGAAGCTCTTCGTAGGAGGAGACTTAAACGGCCATGTGGGTGCGACTAATGTAGGTTTCCAGAGAGTGCACGGAGGTTTGGGTATGGTAGTATGAATGAAGAGGGGAAGGGTAAGTTGGACTTTGCGATGGCCTACGACTTGTTGATTGTGAACACCTTCTTTGGGAAGAGGGAATCTCACTTAGTGACCGGTCTTCCATAGTGGACGACACTCAAGTCAGATCGACTTTATCCTTGCAAGGAGGAAGGATAGATGCGCTTGCGTAGATTGCAATGTGATACCTAGGGAGTGTGTTGTCCCCCAGCATAAGCTGATGGTGGCAGATTTTCGATTCCGAATATGTGTCCACCGAGACAAACGTGCCAAGTCCGTGAAAACGAAGTGGTGGAAGCTTAAAGGGGAAGCGGCGCAGACGTTTAAGGATAGGATGCTATGCGAGGGGCTTTGGGAAGAAAGAGAAGATGCAAATGACATGTGACAAAAGATGGCAACATGTGTACGGAAGGTGGCTGCAAAAGTACTTGGTGTGAGTAGAGGAGGCAAGCAGGAAGCGAAAGACACTTGGTGGTGGAATGACGAGGTGCAAAGGGCTATTCAGGAGAAGGAGTGTCTAAAGCGTCTCCACCTTAACAAGAGTACAACCAACATTGAGAGTTATAAAATAGCGAGGAGGGCTGCAAAGCGTGCCGTGAGTGTAGCGAACGGTCAGGCCTATGATGACCTTTATCAGCGCCTAGGCACGAAGGAGGGGAGAAGGGCATTTATAGGATGGCTAGGAAGACAAGGGACATCAAACAAATAAAATGCATCAAGGATGGGCCGGATCGGCCACTGGCGAAGGATGGGGAGATCAAGGACAAATTGCGAGAGTACTTCGACAAATTATTTAATGGGGAGAGTGAGGATCCTACCCTGGAGTTAATGGGGAGAGTCAGGATCCTACCCTGGAGTTGGATGACTCATTTGAGGATACCAATAGACGCTTGGTGAGGAGAATTCGAGAGGCAGAGATCGGAGAGGTTATGAAGAGGATGAAGGGAGGTAAAGCAATGGGCCTGATGGTATCCCCATTGAGGTGTGGAGATGCTTGGGCGCCAAACCGTTAGTATGGCTAACGAAGTTTTTTAACCTCATTTTCCGGTCAAACAAGATGCCTGATGAATGGAGGAGAAGAACTTTAACAACAATCTTCAAATTATATTTCACAGGAATGAACTCAGCAAAACTATAACATCTTGGTTACATTTAAAAAAAAAATAATAATAATAATAATAAAAAGGCCAAAAGTTTGATAGTTTTAAAGAAAAACTTTCCTTACTACGCAATAAAAGGGCAAAATAGTGCCAACTTCAATACATAAAAAGTATCCTTATGTTAATGGTGAAATCTACTTCTTTGCATCGCTTGATGTATTTGTCTGTGTTTTAACAATACTTAGCTGACCACCATCTTTATTAGCAACTGTTGCGGCTTTTACCTCATTGCAGTAATTTATAAACTTGCTGAGCTCCTGATCCACACAGAACGATAACACTTAGCAGTCGTATTCATGCAAGCAAGGGAAAATCAAGCAATGACTAACGTAGAAATTGTTTATCTGATCAAATTCCAGCTTTCATTGTTGTAACGACAAGCCCTATTAGTCAGTGTCTAATTGAGTTAATAAACGAGATCTCAAATACAGATGTGTCATGATCTGAGTTAATTCAACTGCTATTAAAATTTAGACAACATGCAAGCAGTAACTTGAACTCGATGCTTAGGGAATGAAAGTTCTCTAGACACCCCACACGAGCAAACGATAAATTATCATTTTCATTTTTCGAACAGTTTTCATGGCTTATTTCATCATATTATGTTCTGTTCCAACACTTCCATACACAGGTGAATTTCGCAAAGAAAAGTGTTTAGATCGATAACTTATGTCTAACTGTCCAAATTTTTGGGATAAATAAATAAATAAAAATAGCACAAACAAGAAGAAAAGGAAGAATATTACTGCAAGCAATGTCAAAAAATATTTAGAAGGCTATTTCATTTCCAGGTGAACAGAAACCATCAAAATGAAATTTAGTTAACTTAAGACCCAGGAGAAGTTCTCGGGCTATGTTACCCGGACTCTTCTATTTAGGAAGAATACCCGTGTCATGTTGTGTCGACACTGGTGTGGGTATGAGTGTCGGATGTGGCATTTTAACCCAAAATGTTCAAGATTTCTAAACTATTGACGAGTCGGACGCTCATATCTCCACACCCAATACGCCACCCATATCCGAGTCCAGGTAGCATAGTTCTCGGGTCATGTACTAATTATAGATAATATTAGTACTTAGCACATAAGCTGATTATGATGAAAAGCAAAAACACCAATGACTCTCAGACTCAGACTGAGCCAATATATTAAACACAACTATCTCGCCAACTCTAACTTGTTACAGAAAACAAATTTGTTTTGTCCCTTCAGAAATCAACTGTAAATAGATATTATTATGCGTAGAGTATGATTGGACATGAGTTATCAATATATTTTGTCCCTCACCAATCAAAAAAAATGTTATTCTTCCATTTTACCTCCTTCTCTTTATTCACATTATTCAATATTTTAAATTAAAAATCAATCATTACTACACATTTATCTATAAAATTTACTAATCGTTCACTCAAATATCTATTTATAACTACCAATTATTATTTTACTATTTATTACATCATAGTTAATTACTCCCTCCTATTCAAAATAAATGTCGTTTTGAGAAGTGACACAGTAATTAAGAATACTTTTGTTGTCAATAATAACCCTATTTAATGAAGATAGAGATATGTTTTGAGAAAAGATGAAGAGAAAATATGAAAAGACGTAGTGTATTTATTGACTAAATAAGGGTAATAATGAAAACATGTACCAAATACCCAAAACGACATTTATTTAGTTAATAGTTGATAAACCCAAAATGAAATTTAAAAAGAATAGGAGGTAGTATTATTTTTTTTTATCAAATAACTTTACATTAATAAATCACTAATTCTTCCACCAACTTGTTTTCACCAATCAAAAACTATCATTCAAATATTATTCTATACATCCTATACATCCCATTAATATACATCAAGAAAATCATTAGTTCTTCAACCAACTTTCCTTCAGCAATCAAAAATTTTCACCAAAATGTCAGCATATCCAATCGCACCCGTTTTCTTGATACATTTACATGCTCATATAAAAGGCAAAGCTCATTAGAATCAACACAAAATAAGAGTTTTTATCCAGCAAAAGCATTTTTTCTTTTCAGCAAAAGCATTTTTAACCAGCTGCACATTCCATAGAAAATATAAGCTTTTTCCGATATTCGACATGGAACGTTGCTAATACCGGAAACAGAAAACAACACATATAGCAGTAATTACGTGAACATATACTTTCAGGACAAACAAAAACATCAAAAATCCCAGTTCAAAAAATCACGAAATCATAACTCATACCTTGTCGGTCTCCATATCTTTCGTCACTTTCGATGGCTTCACCACTCTCTTCCCTTCA
>CACSLK010027751.1:7085325-7108123 GCA_902706635.1 Striga hermonthica | reverse complement strand
CCTTGACTGTGGCAGAGCCTAACTTGTCAAGAATAATAGTAATATGTATATATATCCTACCTTTCTTGACCGGGTAGAGCGTTCGTGCTGATAACGTGTTATAAAATACGGTGAATATAAAGAACACAATGTATAAGAACCGGATATAAATCACAACAAGCTTTTCTTTCTTTTCTTCTCACTTTTCGGTACAAATATCACAATGCATTTTGGCCCCCTTTTATAGGTAAAGGGGCACACATTCCAACACACTAATATAATAAAATAATAAAAGTGATAACCCTATTATAAGTGGTTAATTCCACATATATTTACAATAATATTTAATATATTTAGAAAAAATTACTCAAAACACCATACATTATACTTTTTATTACACAATTAATATCAATATATAAATAATAGCAATATTAAAACAAATTGTACTTTTTATTTGCAGATATGCCACAAAAATAATTATATCAGATTTTCTTGAAAAAGTAACATCAGAATTTTTTCGACTCTTGTAATCGAACATCAGATTTCAGAGAAAAGATTTTTTCAGCCCCTTCGGTCGTCCATAATTCCTCCCGTCGTCGTGTCTTTCTTCGCCAGCAAGTTGCGAGCGGCCGCCAACCCTGGCCGTCGCACAGCAGCCGACCGAGGTACCATCATCGGGCCGTATAGTCGTCGTCTTCTTCAACAGCAGTCATACGCGAGTGTAGCAGCGGCAAACCCGTGGCGAGCCGAGTGTCGAGCAGGCGCGGGTTCGCGCGAGCAGACAGCGAGGCGAGCGAGAAGCCGAGAACCGGAGCCTTTACCCGTTTCCCCTCATCAGTTGTTCAAGTTAGATAATTTTTGTTTTCATGCTCGACCAGAATGTAATATTTTCTGGAAAATTAGAATGAAAATCGAAATTGGAATGAAATTCATGAGAATTATGAACAAATCGCCTGGATCTGAAATTATTTTCAGTATATGTTCTGTATATATTCGGTATATGTTCAGTATATATATATATATATATATATATAATTCTAGAAAATAGTATATGTTTGGTATACATATATAATTCCAGAAAATAGTATATGTTCTGTACATGTTCGGTATATGTTAGGTATACTTATATAAACCCCAATATATATATATATATATTGAAACATCAAATCGGATAAAAACCCAGAAAATATACTACATATATACATAAACCAGTTTCAAGACGAAGATAATACATGTTTTTTCGGATATATTAATTAGTTTATATACTGAATATATACGCAACATATACTGCGTGAAATTGGGATGGAAAGAATCAGATTTTTATTGAGTTATACGAAGTCGCTTGAAATTCAAAAGCACTATCTTCCCTATTTCCACTGAACCACCTTCCTTATTTTTAGGATTTATTTACTTTCCATGTTGGTTTTTATCTCTTTTATTTTTAACGTAAAAAGCGGTCCACTATCAGTGAGAGGTTACAACTATTCAGATTTTGCAACTGCAAAGTTAGCATATTGATAGTTATTTCTACCCTATTTTATAGGAATGCAATACAATATCATCCCATGGCATATTTACAAATAGTTTACTTTCGTTAAGTATCAATAAAATTTCGCCATATATTTATGGGGTGGATTAGTGTCAAATACTCTCCCATTTGGCCATTTCTCTTTCTTCTTATGCAATGTTGGGGCAGTGATGAAAATAGCGCAATGATTTAGTTTGTCGGTTGTATTATGAAAATAATGCTCAATTCATTGAGCATTATGTACGTAGAAATAAAAGAAAGAAAGAGAGAAGAGAAAGAAATAAAGGAGAGAAAATTCAGTAAAATTTAATCTCTGGTTTCTATATTTGTGTTCTTTATTTTTTAGTATTTATAACACGTTATCAACACGAACGTTTTACCCAGTCAAAAAGGTAGGAATATTCTAATTATATCTATATATATATATTACGTAAAATTAGTATATTTTACTAATCCACATATTACAATTATTATTGGCAAGCTATGTCATAGTCAATAATATGTGGTAAGATGATATTATTAAATTTGCTTATGAATTACTACTGATTATGAGAAAATAACTTCAAGTTATAATAAATGTACATAATATTATTATATATATTTAACACCCACAAAATGGTTTACCTAGTAATGTGGCGTGAAATTTATAACTGCTTATTTTTGTACCCACCGAAAGATTTATCGAGTAGTGTGGAGTGACATTTTTATTTGTTTTGTTACTTATTGTTCACGTAGTGACTCGGAGAATTTTTAGGGTAATATACATAATTAATTAGAATTTTATAATTATGAATGATTAACTAATAAATATTATATCCTTAATATATTTCCAACGGCTACTTAACGGCTCTTTTACAACGGTTATTTATCAATCTCTATATATATAACACTACACTTCATGTATTATATATAACACTACACTTCATGTATTAACACTCATTCCAAAATACTAAAATATATTCCCCTCAAAAGAAAAGAAAAAAATGTTTGATCTATTATTTATAATTACAATTATATTGGTTATTATATACACTTTAGGAATTTTCACGATGTCATATCATACTGCAGAATTTATATTTTATGTATTAAGTCTTTGTATAATATTTTTCTTATTTGCTCTTCTAATCGTTTTGAAGAATGAATGATTGTATATGTAATTTTATCAAATCTAAGCATTGATGTTTTATTTTATAGTTATCATGGCAAATCTGGTCAAACTCGAATTTGAGGCTCTTGATATATCGGGAAAAAATTAATATTTCATGGACACTAGATGCTGAAATTCATTTGGCCGCAGGGGGATTGGGAGAAACAATAATCTCCCCAAATAATTCATCAATACATGATAGAGCTAAAGCAATGATATTTCTACGACATCATTTGAATGAGGGATTGGAAAATGAATATTTAACTGTGAAAGATCATGCGGATCTTTGGAAAGTCTTGAAAGAAATGTATGATCATCAGAAAACAGTAATTCTCCCTCGGGCTCGTTATGAATGGATGCACTTACGCTTCCAAGATTTTAATACTGTAAACGAGTACAATTCATCAATGTTCTGCATTTGCTCGGTATTGAAATTATGCGGGAAAAACATAACTGATTACGATATGATGGAAAAAACGTTGTCCACATTCCACGCTTCAAACATACTTTTGCAGCAACAATACCGAGCAAAAGCTTTGTGAAATATTCTGATATTATTTCTTGCTTAATAATGAGTTGTTAATGAAAAACCATGAATCTAGACCCACGGGGTCTACTACGGTCCCTGAAATAAATGTTGTAACACTAGACAAGGAACCGGAAATGAAAACAGCCAAACACATGTGCGTTGATATACCTCGGGATGTGGCCGTGCATATGGTCCAGATCGCCGATTTGGTCGAGGCCACAGATTTCACCGAGGGTATAACTCGGGCCAAGAAAATAATCGTGGACAAGGCCGTAACTATGCCCAAAATCATGAAAAGAGGAGAAATTTTCAGCCAAAACTTGAACAGAATAATATGACGGAAAATAGTGATGAAAAGGCATGTTATCAATGTGGAAGAAAGGGACATTGGGTACGAAATTGTCGTGTTCCGAGACACACGTTGTTGATAATTATAAAGATTCCCAGAAATCAAAAGATAAGAATATAGAAACTAATTTTATGGTTGGGAAATCCTTTGAAAATGATGCAACACGTGTGGATGATGAATATGGCATCGATGACATATTGAAACTGGATTTTGCCAATGCGGCATTTGAAGATAGAGCTGGAAATGACCAAGAAAATAACTGATGATCATGTTTTTTTTGGCTTTTTGAGTTTTATCGTATTGGTGTGTGAACTACTTTTATCTGTATTTCGAATATTGATCAATAATAAATGTTGTTTTCTTTTAGATCATGGATCGGTCTCGAATCCAAAATGAAGATATATGTCTTGCAGATTGTGCCACTGCTCATACTATACTCAAGGACAAAAAATATTTCGTTAACTTGAAATTAAATAAAGCAAAAGTAAACACAATATCCGAAAGTGCAAAGATAACTGAGGGTTCTGGAAAAGCCATATTTTTTATGATGGGAGGTACAAATTTTTAGTAAATGATGCGCTATTCTCCCCAAAATCAACAAGAAATTTGTTGAGCTTTAAAGATATACGTATGAACGGATATCACATTGAGACTATGAATAAAGGGGGAGATGAATATCTTTACATTACCTCCAATATTGCTGGAAATAAATGTGTTTTGGAGAGATTACCCGCTTTATCCTCGAGTTTATATTACACCCAGATTAATATAACCGAAGCTTATGCTGCAACCAATTCAAAGTCGAATGAAATGTTTAAACTTTGGCATGATCGACTTAGTCACCCTGGCTCGATAATGATGCGAAGAATTATTGAAAATTCTAGTGGCCATCCATTAAAAAATCAGAGGTTATTGCAAACACATGAATTGACATGTGCCTCATGTTCCAAGGGAAATTTATAGTGAGACCATCACATACTAAAGTCGGACATGAATCACCATTATTTTAGAAAAGATTTATGGTGATATATGTGGACCTATTCATCCACCTTGTGGTCCATTTAGTTATTTTATGGTGTTGATTGATGCCTCTAGTAGATGGTCTCACTTTGTTATCCACTCGAAATGTGGCATTTGCTAAATTACTCACCCAACTTATTAAATTAAGGGCTCAAAAGAGTCAGACTTGACAATGTTGGTGAGTTACATCTCAAGCATTTAATGGTTAGTGTATGGCAATGAGAATTGATGTTGAACATCCTGTGGAACATGTTCACACTGAAAATGGTCTAGCAGAATCATTGATTAAACGACTGCAGCTTATAGCTAGACCATTGATAATGAGGACAAAACTCCCCACTTCAGTATGGGGGCATGCTATTCTGCATGAAGATGATCAAATTCGAATAAGACCAAGTGCATACTATACATACTCGCCATTACAATTGCCATATGGTCGAGAACCAAATATTACACATATAAGAGTTTTTGGTGCAGTGTATGTACCAATTGCTCCGCCCCAACGTACAAAAATGGGGCCTCAAAGAAGGTTGAGAATATATGTTGGATATGAATCTCCATCAATAATCAAATACCTTGAGCCGAAAACAGGTGATGTTTTTACAGCTCGGTTTGATTATTGTCATTTTAATGAAGAATTCTTTCCCCCATTAGGTGGGAATGAAAAGTCAATTGAGAGAAATATTGAATGGAGTACATCATCAATATCATATCTTGATCCTCCCACCAAACAAAGAGAGCAAGAAGTTCAAAAGATCATACATCTGCAGAATATTGCAAATCAGTTGCAGATGCATTTACTGATTTAAAAAAGGTGACCAAATCACATGTGGCAGCTGTAAATGCTCCTGCTCGAATTGAGATTCCAAAAGAAATGACAAATGACGATATGCCAAATGAGTCAAAGACACGCTTGAAACGAGGAAGACCAGTTGGGTCTAAAGATAAGAATCCTCGAAAGAAAAGGGAAATTCATGACCAGAACTTGAAAAAGAACCAAGATGATGGAAACATTTCAGGACGAAATGAAAACATTGAAATTTCCATCAATTGCGTAAATAATGGGAATCTTTGGAAGCGTGACGAAATCATAAATATTGATGATGCATTTGCATATATGGTATAGAAAGAAATTGATAATGAAATTGAGGATCCTGAACCAAAATCTGTAACTGAATGTCAGAAAAGACATGATTGGGATAAATGGAAAGGCGTCATCCAAGCCGAGTTAGATTCACTCAATAAACGAAAAGTTTTTGGGCATATTTCTATTATACCAAAAGGCATAAAACCTATTAGATACAAATGAGTTTTTATTAGAAAAAGAAATGAGAAAAATGAGATCACGAGATATAAAGCTCGCCTTGTTGCACAGGGATTCTCCCAAAGGCCTGGGATCGATTATGATGAGACATATTCCCCTGTCATGGATGCAACTACTTTCAGATACTTGATGAGTTAAACTATCCATGAAAACCTTGAGACGCGTCTCATGGATGTTGTAACTGCTTACTTGTATGAATCATTAGACACCGACATATACATGAAAATCCCAGAAGGAATCAGAATGCCCAAAGCATTGAACTCCAAACCTAAAGAGTTATGTGCGTTTAAGTTACAAAGATCAGTATATGGCTTGAAACAGTCAGGGCGTATGTGGTATAATTGTTTGAGTGAACAATTACTAAAATTGGGATACTTGAATGATCAAATATGTCCGTGTGTCTTTATAAAGAAATCACATGATGGAGTTGTGATAATTGTTGTCTTTGTTGATGATCGGGACAGCAAATGAAATTCGAGAAGCAGTCACTTTTCTGAAAGGCGAATTTGAAATGAACGATCTCGGAAAAACCAAATATTGTCTCGGCTTACAAATAGAGAGAGTACAAAATGGGATATTTGTCCATCAATCTAACTATACTAAAGAAGTACTGAAACAATTTAATATGGACAAAGCTAATCCCCTTAGTACTCCGATGGTTAACCGAACATTGTATATTGAAAAGGATCCATTTCAACCTTGTGAAGAAAATGAAGAAATACTTTGTCCTGAGGTACCATATATGAGTTCAATAGGAGCTCTGATGTATCTTGCTAATTGCATTAGACCAGATATATCTTTTGCTACAAACTTATTAGCAAGATATAACTCGTCACCTACAAGGAGACACTGAAATTGAGTCAAGCATATATTCCGTTATCTCCAAGGAACAATCGATCTGGGATTATTTTACTCCAATGATAAGAACATGAAATGATTGGTTTTGTAGATGCAGGATATATCAGACCCACATAAGGCGAGATCTCAAACTGGCTACGTATTCACTATTGGTGGAACTGCATTTTCTTGACGTTCTCAGAAACAAACACTAGTTGCTACATCTTCAAACCATGCTGAAATCATTGTACTGCATGAAACAACTAGGGAAAGCATATGGCTCAGAAACATGACTCAACATATTCAACAAGTCAGTGGATTATCGAATAATAAAGATCCGACAGTGATATTTGAAGATAATGCAGCATGCGTCGCTCAAACCAAAGAAAGATACATCAAAAGTGACAGAACTAAACATATCCCACCAAAGTTATTCTCATATACTCAAGAGCTTGAAAAGAACAAACAGATCAAGATTCAGCAATACATTCGATCAAGTGATAACGCAGCAGATTTATTTACAAAGGCGCTCCCAACTACAATGTTCTGAAAGCATGTCCATAACATTGGAATGAGACATCTTCGAGATTTGCACTGATGATAACTCGAGGGGGAGCATGTGCAGATGTACTCTTTTTCCCTTATCTAGGTTTTTTTTTTTCCACAGGGTTTTTCTGGATAAGGTTTTTAATGAGGCAGCATAAACGCACATTGCATAGTACCTTATGGCCAGAAGATATAATTCTTCATGATGAAAAGATGACACTAGAGTAGTTGTACTCTTTTTCCTTCGATCAAGTTTTTTTCCGACTGAGTTTTCTTGACAAAGTTTTAACGAGGCAACATGTGGGTACTCCATAAAGATGATCTATTTGAGGGGGAGCAATGTTGTGCTTTAACAATGATCAAGTTTGTCCCACCGGGTTTTCCTAACATGCTGAATAACTAATGTTCATTTTATTATTATTGTTAGTCCAAGGAGGAGTGTTGTGAATAATGGACTAACAGTAGTCCTTTGTACAAACTAGACTATGAATAGTCCTATTAGTAAAAATGTCAAGAAATGTGACAAAAATTTTGCCTATAAATATTGCTCAATTTATTGAACATTATGTACGTAGAAATAAAAGAAAGAAAGAGAGAAGAGAAATAAATAAAGAATGAGAGAAAATTCAATAAAATTTATCTCAGATTTCTATATTTGTGTTCTTTATTTTCCGGTATCACCCCTATATATAATTTCCGAATGCGCTGAGCCTACGTGGTTGCTTCTGGTGCTTCAGAATCCTACTTGGCGAAAAATCATGCTTCTTAATTCGGTTTGGCAAATAATATTGATATATTAATAATTAATAACCTAGGTTCGGACATTCCATAAATATTATTAGCCAACTTAGTTATTTTAGTATCACTTGTACTAATATAACCCTTTAATTCTTTGAAATTTTACATATTAAGGCACTAAGTGACTAATTTATCCATGACTTTTGATTTGTTTCCTACAATTAGCTATTGAATTGTAAATGTATTTTAAAAGTTGATAACTTTTGTATTTCTTATCGGTTTTACATATATAATATATCAAATTAATCATCTTTTGATTATCTTCGATTTGACATCCATATTGTATATATGAAATAAATAAACTTTATTTATCTTTATAATAATAATAAATAATAATAATGTTTACTAAAATTCAGTAGAAAAATAAAATTATTTTTCAATTGATATATTTATATTCAATGTAGTAATATCTTGTGAGTTAAAAAATTATTATAATATAATACAACTAAGTCGCACAAAGAAAAAGTGTCATACTAAATATATAATAATATATATTTTTATAAAAGATATTTAAATTTTCAACTACTTTTTTCTCATCAATTTTAGATTTTAAGAAAAAAATTAGCGAGCACCCGTGTAATACATGGGAGTTGTACTAGTTTATAACAATCAATAAATTTTAGGTCTTTTGAAAAATGAATTTCTGCTCTACAATCCTCCCTCACCACCGATCAACACAGTGAGGTCATCCGATAAGCTCAAGCTCGAGCTACACTGATAGTCAATACAGTGAGGTCATCCGATAAGCTCGAGCTCGACCTACACAGATAGTCAGATAACACACAAATCGCAGGTTAGACTCAGAGCACACAGATTTCAGAACAAAATGGGAAAACTGGTTTGCGTCACCGGAGCTTCGGGTTACATCGCCTCATGGCTGGTCAAGCTTTTGCTTCACAATGGTTACGCCGTCAACGCCACCGTCCGCAACCTCAGTCAGTACTCTCTTTTTCCCCCTTTGTTGGGAATTACTTTCACTCATTAAGTTCTTGCAAAAATTCTATTGATGAAAAAAAAAAAATTGATTGAAAGATTATGATGAATGAACAGGTGACCCGAGCAAGATTGAGCACTTGAAAGCACTTGAAGGAGCTAATGAAAGGCTTAAATTATTCCAAGCTGACTTACTCGAAATGGCGTATTTCACTCTGCATCCCCTGTTATGTTGGGTGATATTGTCGACCCACAGGTGGGTCGACTCGACTCTAATTCGAATCATTGTTAAAACATCAATTTTTCCATAGAATTCGAGTGCAGTTTCATTTATTATAATTTATACAGAAGGAGCTTATAGACCCTGCAGTGAAGGGAACTCTTAACGTTCTTAGTTCGTGTCTCAAGGCGCCGACCGTCAAACGAGTGGTGTTAACATCATCGATGGCTTCTGTTATGGTTGACCGAAAACCGAAAACTAGCGAGACTTTGGTTGATGAAACTTATTTTTCCGATCCTGAATTTGTCGAGGAACTTAAGGTTTGTTTATTCATGTGTTTGTTTGAAACTGCTTGTGTTTTTTTTTTCTTGTTAATGCTTTCATATTCTTTTTATTCACATTTTCCCCCCTAATTTTAGAGATTCGTATGATTTAGATCAGCAAATTGTTTTGGTTAAAAGGAGGCACTAGTTAGCATTTATATATTGTGTTTGTAGCTTGTAAGTTATTAAATGTTTGAATAATTTCCTTTCATTAATACAACATAGTTGAGCTTCAGATATAATAGTAGAACTCATAAGTTAACTCATTATTTTTCTCTTTTCTGATTGTTTGTATAACTATTGTTAAAATAAAAATTCACTCTCAGCAATGGTACATTCTCTCCAAAACACTGGCGGAAAAAGCTGCGATTGAGTTTGCAGACCAAAATGGTATCGACTTGTTAGTGATGAATCCTGGCTTGGTGATGGGTCCTCTCTTGCAGCCAACTCTAAATCTTACCACCCAAGCTTTTATCGACCTTATAAGAGAAGGTATATCCCAAAACAGCTTCAAATTATAATATCAATCAATTATTCGTGACTCATGTAATTTGTTGTTTCTCTTAAGACATTTGTTAGTAGCAAATACATGAAAAGGATATAGAAATCACCACCATTTTTATTTACTCGTTGCAGGGAAGAGCATGACAACGCCGAGTGGCATTTTCTTGTTTGTTGATGTCAGGGATGTCGCGAAAGCACATGTGCTAGCTTTTGAGAATCCTTCGTCTAACGGTAGATACTGTCTTGTTGCAAATGTAGTTTATAACTCGGAAATTTTGGATGTCTTACATGAACTCTACCCGACCCTCGATCTACCCAAGAGGTAATTATTCAGCCTTGCCCGACCATAATATATATACATCATTGTGCTTGTATATTTTCTTTGTAACTTTGCAAATTCTTGGCTGCTAATGAATTGGAAAACAGAGAAACTTTGTGCAGCTTATTACATCCAACTTTAAGCACACATTTTATTTTTCTTTTTTTCACAATTGCAGTTCACAAGTGGATCAACGGGATATTCAACGGTTTCAAGTTTCGCGTGCGAAAGCAGAATCATTGGGTATCAATTTTATATCTCTTGAGCAGAGCCTGAAAGATACCATTGAAAGTTTGAAGGAGAGGAAGTTGATAGAATGTTTAAATTGCGCGAGTGAATCTAAAATATAACGGGAATAACTGCCTTTCGAGTCTGTCGATAGGGTAAGTATTCGTGCTTGACCCAAATGTTTAGTCCTAGAATAGTTGAATGATGTATGGGGGAAAGTAAAGTTGTACTTTTGATAGGGAATTGGTTGTTTTATCCACTTTCCAGTATAGTATGAAGTTTACTGTATGGTGGGATTTCGTTAATAGTAGGTAAAAAAGATAAAAAATCAAGAGCATTTAATATACACCTTCTTTGAAAACTTTTTAAGGTAAATGGTACAGTCCGTTACGGAACCATTCTGTTGGGATTTATAACTGTTAGATCATCGTGTAACTGTCGTGGATAGTTGATCTAACGGTTACAATTCTAGAGTGGTTCCCTAACGGGACCATAGAATCTCTCACTTTTTAAATTATATATATTACTTGTTTGCATATACAAGTTTTTAAATTGGATCAAATCTGATATTATCCAAAAGATTATTTCTTTTGAATAATTTATTAACATCTTCCATAATTTCATTGATATATAATATCGGATGCTACCGTAGCATCACCTATAACTTCCATTATTTCTCTTGTCTGCCCCAAAGTAAAAAAGTCGTCCGCATTTCTTGAAACTGCCGAATCAGTTCTACTCCACAATCATCTAATTTTATAAGAATATATTTTTTAAAATAAAATTTTGTACTTTTTAAAATTGACTGAGTGGTTATTTTGTATCTTTTTTTTTATTTTTTTATTTATGATTGGCTATTTTCATAATGTGATCGTTTTCTATAACTAAAATGTTTTTATAATTTTATGCTCTCTAGCTTACACTTAATTTATCCTTAACACATGTGGCGGAGCCGCGGACTAATAGTTGCTATGATCGATTTGTTACTTTTAACAAATATATATTTATACTGTGAAATTCGGTATTTTTTATATTTAATTTTTTGGGTATGTTTTTTTGCTTTGATAATATGAAAGATATTTTTTATTAGTTCGTTGGTTCCAACAAGCACTTGAAACTACAGAAAAATGGAAGATATTTATATTATTTTATTTCCTTACTTAGGTTATTTTGTTTTTTCTATATAAGATTGCATAGATCTAATTTTGGTATTTCTTATTGTAGGAAATCGGATTTTATGGCAAAGAAGGAGAGAAAGGTGTGCATGAAGAGGAGATTATAGAGAGAAGATGAGATTCACTTACCAAACTTGTGCTACAAATATGGAAGGATATCATACAAGGAGTCCTATGCCTTGGAGAAGACTCCAACCCTAAGGAGATTGTATAAATATCCAAGGAGAAGCTCCTATTGCGGCTGCTGAGAAGATAGAGATTTTTGAGCAATATTCGAGCTTGATATATTTTGTTCTGTTCAGTTTTGTACACAGTTCAGTTCGAGAGTTCTTATGCACTCAAGAACTGAAGCTGTTTTAGTTTGTTTTCTTTAATTTCACTCAAACAACTTTGGTGTTTTACACTTAGGGATAAGTGTAGGTTAAAAAGTCCACGGGACGTGGCCGGAGAAATAGTTGATAGGATCGTGAGTAGTTGTGGCTAGACTAGAAGAGAGTTCAGTCTTGTAAGTCCAAACTATGTTGCATTACGATTTATCAATGAAAGAGCATTGAGGGAAAGTGGGATGCTTCCCTGAAGAGTTTTTAAATATTCGGTTTATTGCTTCCGCATTTTACAGTTCTTACTCAAGTTCATACGTTATTAGCGCACTCGCAATAAAATATACATTTCAATTGGCACCAGAGCAGTGTTCCTGTTCTAACTACGGGATAAAGATCTTTGGAACTGTGTGCCGGTCACCATGAGTCCCGATGGGATGTTTGTTTCGCGCCCTATGTTCCTTGATGGCTCTAATTACGCTTACTGGAAGTCAATGATGGTGATCTTTCTTCGGTCACTTGGCAAAGGCACGTGGCAGGCCGTTGAATCTGGTTGGATGATACCTCTCATGGAAAAAGTTCCTGCTAAATCTAAGGGAGGAGAGTCCTCGAATGGAAAGTCGTCAATTTCTGCTACTAAAGTTGTGGTTGAAAAACCAAGGGGTATTTGGACTGATGATGAAAAACAAGCAGAAGAAGCTAATTTTCGAGCTCTATATGCTATCATGTTTGTTGTAGATCCCACTCGTCACAAGATTAAATCATTCAGTGTACAACCGCTCAAGAAGCTTGGAGGATCTTGGAAAGGCAGTTTGAAGGTACAAACGCGGTGAAAACCTCAAAGCTTTAAAGAGTTTCTACCGAGCTTGATGAAATTCGCATGAGGGATGATGAAACTATTGACATGTACTATGCCCGTTTCTGCGATCTAGTAAACTAAATGGCAATGCTTGGTGAACTGGTTCCGGAGGCTAGACAAGTGAAGAAGTTAATGAGAACTCTACCGGATAGGTTTGGAATTAAGATTACAGCATTAGAGAGTTTCCAGAGAATTCAAAAACTCGGCATTGATGATCTTCTCAGCGAACTTCGTACCTTTGAAATTAACCATGGTTTTGACTCGATGAGAATAAGCAAAGGGAAAGGCTTGGTGTTGAAAGCCAAGGTTCGTACTGCGGTCGCTATAGATGAAGAATCAAATGAAGAATCCTTTGATGCTGATGAGATCACAAAGGCCCTCACTATACTCACTAAGAAAGTCTCAAAGCTGAAGAAAATTCAGAAAAAGAGATTCCAGGGAAATAAGTCCTTTGAAGGTGGTAGGAACCAAATTCAACAGTTTGGAGAAAAGCGTTCCGGCATGCAACTGAACAAGTTTCAGAATTCAAACTAAGGAGTTGAAAAGGTCCAGTGTCGTGAATGCAAGGGCTTCGGCCACTTTCAGAAAGAATGCCCAAACTTCAAGAAGAAGAACAAAACGTACAAGGCTATGTGGTCCGACTGCAGTGACAATGAGGATGAAGAATCTGAAAAGACTGAGAATTCTTACTACTCAAATAACTCTGCTAAATGTCTTCTTAATGGTTATAACTGTTTTACGTCCTCTGTTCATCTGACTTGTAGAGTCTGATGCAGGTTCTTACGCGAAGAATTTGAGCAATGTGGACTCTGATGAATTCTCTGACCCAGCTGCTGAAAATCTTGTGCTCCACAAGTATGCCATAGAAAAGTGTCTCAAGGCAGCTGAGATCATCAAGAAGTACCAAGCTAAAAAAGGGAAGATGAAGGTTCTCGAACATCGATCTGCCGAACGTGAGAAGAAGATTACTTATCTTAGGGATGAACTTTAAAAGATGAGAGTGATGACCGTTGATCTGAACAAGAAACTCATCAAATCAGACCTTCATATCGGAAAGCAAGACAAGGATCTTAACAGTTGCTTCGCAAAGCTCGCATTGGTTGAGCACGGGGACAAACTCAACAAACAGGCAAGTGACGAACAAAATTTTACTATTGAATCCTTGCGTAATGAGTTGTTTGTTGTGCAGAATCTTGTAGGTGAAAGAGAAACTGAATATTTGTTCTTAAGGAGGAACTTGGTCGTGTGATGGAGGAACATATGACACTTCGAAGTCATTGTTCGACCCTCGAAGAAAGACTCAGTAAGAGTGAGGAAATTGTCAAACTGATCAGCAAGCCAAAATCATCATACGCTGAAGTTCAAAGATTGAGTCAGCAGATTGGTTCATCTAACCAAGGTAAGAACTCCCACAACTAGAAGTTGAAAGACAAGGTTGGTGAATCAAGCTCCTCACAGAGTAAGGTTAATCTGACCTTTGTTAAAGAAGGCTATTCAATTGATACCAAGAATGGTAAGCCAAACTCTTCTAAAGCTCAGCACAAAAGTTCTGATAAGAACTTTGTACCCGTTTGTCAATACTGTGGGATTCGCAGTCACATTCGTCCCAAGTGTTATAAAATGAATAATGATATATATACGGGTCGAATCAATGACTGGATTCCTCATGGTGTTCCCTTGAAAGCACCTAAACTGAAAGTAGACATAGTAAACCATGAACAGAAAAAGATTTGGGTTCCCAAGGAAAGTAAGAACGTCTGTCTGTCTTCCATACTTGCCTTGAAATCCACGTCTAATTCTGACTGGTACTTTGATAGTGGTTGCTCTCGTCACATGACAGGTTTGAGGTCTAATTTAACAAATATTATGCCAGTTTCTTCTAGTTCAGTAACTTTTGGTGATGGGGCAAAGAATAAGGTTCTTGGAATAAGATGTCTGAATGTTCCTGGATTGCCAAACTTCAAAATGTCCTTTTGGTTCAAAATCTTAAAGTCAATCTTTTGAGTATAAGACAACTATGTGATCATGGTCTATATGTGAGTTTTAATAAGTCAGAGTGTCATGTGTCTGATCATGAAAACAAGCATGTTCTTACTGGTACTAGATCCAGGGATAACTGTTATCTAGTGGAACTTGATTTAAAGTGTAATAAATCCAGTGTAGACATGACTGAGCTTTGGCATCAAAAGTTTGGTCACATAAACTATCCTCACTTACTTGAACTCTCCTCTACAGGTGTTGTTCGAGGATTGCCCAAGCTGAAGAAGGAAGAACCACGAGTCTGTGGATCGTGTCAAATGGGCAAACAGAAAAGGACCTCGCACAAGAGGCTGACCGAGGTTAGTACAAACCACATCATGGAGCTGATGCACATGGACTTGATGGGACTAATTCAGGTCGAAAGTTACAGTGGTAAGAAGTATATTCTTGTCTGTGTGGATGATTACTCTATATTCTATTGGGTTGATTTCTTAAAGGATAAATCTGACACGCTTGATGCCTTTAAGAAACTCGTGTAAAAACTTGAGAATGAAAAACGAACTAACCCTATTGCTATCAGGAGTGACCATGGTAAGGAATTCGAAAATCGTGGTTTTGAGCTATTTTGTGAATCTCATGGCATATTTCACCAGTTTTCTTCTCCAATTACTCCACAGCAGAATGGAGTTGTAGAGCGTAAGAACATAACACTTCACGAAATGGCAAGAGTGATGCTTGCATCACAGGGCATTGTCCTTGAGATGGTGGGCCGAAGCAGTTAACACGACGTGTTATATAACTAACCGTGTGTATTTCAGAAAAGGAACTGGTTGACTTCGCATGAAATGTGGAAATGTAAAGCACCAAATATGAAATATTTTCATGTTTTTGGATGTCGGTGTTATATCTACAATGACAGAGAACATCTTGGTAAGTTCGGGTCCAAAAGTGATGTTGGTCAGTTCCTAGGATATTCTACTAACAGTCGTGCATATCGTGTGTACAATTTGCGTACTGAAGTAGTCATGGAATCTATCAATGTTGTTTTTGATAATGCTATTGAATGTGTGTTTGCACCTGATGTGTCTAATGGTAAGAAATTGCCAGAGTCTAAAACTGAGAATGTTTTAAATGATGTTAAGTCTGAAACTCTTGATTGTAATGAAAATGTGCAAGGTAATGAATATAACATTCAAACGTCCTCTGGAAATCCGACTGAATCAAGGAGAGATCCTCCCGCTAAGATTCAGAAGGATCATCCTAATGATCAAATCATAGGAGGAATCACTGAGCGTAATACTAGAGATGTGAAACCTGATTTTCGTAAGATGGCTGGTTTGTGTCACTTTGCTTGTTATGTGTCTAAGTTGGAACCGAAAAATGCAAAAGAAGCCTTGTGTGACGATTTCTGGGTTCAGGCTATGCAAGAGGAACTAGAACAGTTTGTTAGGAACGATGTGTGAGAACTTGTTCCTAGACCCTCTGATTCAAACGTCATTGGAACCAAATGGATTTTAAAAAATAAGACTGATGAATCAGGGGAGATTACTAGGAACAAGGCTCGCCTTGTGGCTCAGGGGTATACTCAAGAGGAGGGTGTTGACTTTGATGAAACATTTGCCCCTGTAGCTTGTCTAGAGTCTGTTAGGATGTTCTTGTCTATTGCGTGCTTACTTGGATTTGTCATTTATCAAATGGACGTGAAGTCCGCGTTTTTTAATGGTTTTTTGAAAGAGGTTGCTTACGTTAAGCAACCTGAAGGGTTTGTGGACCCTCATCATCCAGATCATGTTTATAAATTAAAAAAGGCTTTGTACGGGCTCAAGCAAGCTCCACGTGCCTGGTACGAACGCCTAACCCAATTTCTAGTCAAAATGGGGTACTCTCGAGGGGGAGTTGATAAAACTCTCTTTGTGCGAAAATCTAACAAAGATATTATCATTGTGCAGACCTATGTAGGTGATATAATTTTTGGTTCTACCTCGAGAACGTGGGTGAATGAGTTTGTCAGTCACATGTCTAGAGAATTTGAGATGAGCATGGTTGGAGAGATGTCCTATTTTTTGGGTTTGCCAGTAAAGCAATCCAAGGAAGGGATCTTTCTCCATCAAACTAAGTATGCTAAAAATCTTGTGAAAATATTTGGTTTAGAAAATTCTAAGTGTCCAGCAACACCAGTGGGGAGCCATTTTAAGCTCTCTAAGGATGATGCTGGAACTTCAGTTGATTACACGCTTTATAGAAGCATGATAAGGAGCTTACTTTACTTGACTGCCAGTAGACCTGATCTGTGTTTCAGTGTAGGTATGTGTACGCGGTACCAAGCCAATCCTAAGGAATCGCATTTGAAGGCGGTAAAGCACATTATCAAGTATGTGCACGGCACATCTGACTTAGGTATCTTGTACTCGCGTGACACTTCTTCTAGTCTTGCAGGTTATAGTGATGCGGATTGGGCTGGGAACATCGATGATCGACGTAGTACATCTGGTGGTTGTTTCTACATAGGTAATAATATTATCTCATGGCTTAGTAAGAAGCAGAACTGCGTTGCACTTTTTACAGCTGAGGCCGAATATATATCTGCTGGAAGTTGTTGCTCCCAGCTCGTGTGGATGAAGCAAATGATGATTGAGTTTGGCCTTGAGGTAAGAACCGTGAACCTTTTTGTGATAATACCAGTGTAATTAACATCTCTAAAAATCAGATTCAACACTCTAGGACTAAACACATAGATATTCGGTATCACTTTATTAGAGATTTGATCGAGAATGATGTGATTATCCTTGAGTATGTTTCTACGCAAAACCAGTTGGCTGACATATTCACTAAGGCACTGGATTCTGAAAGGTTCATTTCTCTAAGGAAATCCTTAGGGATCTGCTCATTCTGAATGCTTGTGTGATCTTGCATTATATTGTATTCTATTGTATATTGTTAGTATATATATATCGCATTGCTTGTAAGCATATAGGGTATTTTGCATTAGGCATGTCGTGCATTTTGCATTCCTTTCACCACTAGATTCTTAATTGATGTTCTGACTCTTCTGAAAACTTGAGCGATGTTGACTGGCTTAGACTGACTGCGTGTTCTTACAATTATGAGGAACGTACTTATTTTCAGTATTTTTGTTTTGTCAAAAAGAGTCGTCTTCTCATAAATGATCTAGAGTGATAGCTAGCACATGGCTCGTTTCCCAATGCAGGATCGAATGTGAAAAGAGTGTCTTGGACAGAAAATGTTGAGAAGGGCGTAAGCTAGTGACACACATTGCATATTTTTATGTGATGTTCTTATGCGGAGTTATAAGGTGGCCACCATCACAAAAACTGTAGTGCTTTATAAATAAAAAAAAATGTGGAATCCTTGCTTAAAATTATGGTGCAAAGTAATGGGGTTTACTTTCACGATTGCAGTGATTGTTACTAAGTGAAACGCACTATGAATAATACGACATGCGTCTTGCAAAAATTGAAGTTGTGGTTTGCACTACACTGTGTATATACATATATCCGCTTATCGTATGTTCCTTGGGAAGTTTGAATCACAAAGTCAGTCTTTGGTTGTCTTTGTCAGTTTTGTTTAAGTTGATAAGGAAAAGATTTTATGGATCTAGTGTATCTTGTGTGCAATTTTATTATTTTTTATTTTTATTTTCATCCTTAGGCATAATTGCTTATGATTTCCTTCTTGAACTTGAATCATTTGAGTCTAAAATTTTGTGTGGAATACGTAGTTGGGGATAAAATCTGATTTCCTTCTTAATTTCGAAATAAAGTGGGAAGTTATTTGTGTGGGAAGTTTTGTGTGTTTGAATTTGATTTAGGAGGGATTTTGTTACCGTTTTCCCTCAACCGCCCAAACTTCTATTTCTCTCTCCTCACCTTGATACGCGAAAACTGCTTTTTGCAGTTATCTATGTCAGAACCTCTTTTAAACTGGCACGTTTCTCCATTATTTCAATCATTCCTTCAGTTTTTCTTCTCTTTTATCCTTCTTCCTCTCTTTACCACCGATTGAAACCCTAATTTCACTATACTCTCAATCACCTTCTTTCTCCCATGGCTGGAGGCAAAGACAAGTCCAAGAAGCGGTTGAAGAAGCACAAGGAAAAGAGGTTGAAGCGCCGCCGGCTCTCTATCTCTGCGAGTTCACAGCATGAGTCTCCACCGCCGGTAAAATATCCGTCTCGTGAATCCTCTCATCCAGAAAAATCTGCTTCCCTCACTATTACCCCATTTAGGTCTCCGTCCAAATCAGATACCGTTGGCAAGAACATCGAACCTTCTCCATTGTCCACTAGTGTACCTGGTCTCTCCGGGTTTGAAGAAGTTTCTGTGGTTCAGACCCAGGGGGAGTCATCTGCAATTCCAACTTCCGGCACCAAGTCAGCAACCAAGACGATGACTATAGAGGGTGAAAAAGGTGATACCGCAACAACTCTGGTTGAGGTCCATTCCGATCAACCAACCCCTCCACTTAGGGTTCCCGTGCGCCGCAGAGGCAAAGAGTCCATCGATGAGCCTCCTATTCCTCCTGAACCTGAGGATGAAGCATTTGACCTCGAGAACACCTTTACCAACAGGTTTCTACACAGAGGCTGCTCACGATCGCTTTCTGAGTTTTTAGGTCATATGGATTCTGGTCTGAACACCCTGTGGAAGGTGGTAAGTATGCTGATTTGGGTATTCTTCGTATGATTGATTCTGTGTGCTTGTCTATAATTGTGTCCGATCTTCAGCCCTTTTGTGGTCAAGTGGTGAATGAATTTTATGCCAACCTAACCCTTGTTGTGTTTATTCCTGATAGCCCTTGTTTCCATAAGTTGTTTCTTCGCAACCGCGTGATTGAATTGTCCCCTTCTCTGTTTAATGCCCATCTTGGTTTGCCCTCTGAAACTGATAGTTCATCTCTTTCTAAAGTTGATCTGGATGCCATGACCAAAGTTCTTACTTCTGATCAGCTGGACACTTGGCCCGGTTCTAACCTTCCTCTCAGTTCCCTTTGTTTGGTTGCCAATCTTCTTAATAAGATTGGTGCTGGTAACTGGACCCCCACTTCAAACAAAACCCTTCTCACTGAACTGCAGAGTAAAGTTTTCTATTGGGTTATGATAGGCAAAGTTTTTAGCTTTGGGGATTTGGTTTTTGACATTCTTCAGTCCTTTGTTGCCAACAGTGAGTCTCGTAAATCCCTTCTCTTTCCTTGTCTCATCTGGTCATTCCTTGATGCACACAATTTTTTGTCAACCCTCGCTACCAAGATTCTCTTGAAGGCCCTGGTAAGGCACTCACTGTGAGTTCTCGGACACTTAATGAAAAAGGTATGTCCAAGGTCGCAAGAGAACTTGCTCCCTCTTTAGTCCCTAAGAATTGGGATGAGTTTGTGGCTCAACAGCTTGGGGAGTGGGATGGCATGGCTAAGAAGGTTGCAGTTCAGCAAGCCTATCTTCGACAAGTGCTGCAGGCAGTGAAGGGAACCAAGCGCAAGAACACGTGGACGGGCCCTTCGGCATCCCGTAGTTCGAAAAAGAGGGAGAATGGCAGTGCTGGAAAGGATGAGGACTCGGACTCAGGGGGAGACTCAACTAACGATGCCATTGACAAGTATGTGGCTGGGAAGTAGTCAGGGGTATTTTGAGTGTTTTGAAGGGATGTAGGGAGGTCTAATGTAATTAGTTCCTCATATTTTAATTGCTTTTGTGATGTGTTGGTATTTGCACTAAATGTGGGTGTTTTGTTAAACTCTTGCTACTCTTGCTACTCTTGCTGGTTGTCGACTTATTATGAATGAATGGAAGTTTGTTTTGATTGTTTTGGTTGTGTTTTGATATAAATGACTGCAGGAACTAAGGGGGAGAACTGTGTGTGCTCACAATCATTATTTTGGAATTGAATTAACCCCTTCATGTTTTTTCCTTGTCTTTGTTTGGTGCTTGTTGTTCTCACTTTTCAGGATACCTTTGAGTCTGTTGGTTTTCGAACTAGATGCCAAAGGGGGAGATTGAAAGATATTTTTGTTTGTCATTAGTTCGTTGGTTCGAACAAGTACCTGGAACCACAGAAAAGGGAAGATCTTTATATTATTTTATTTCCTTACTTAGGTTATTTTGTATTTTATATATAAGATTGCATGGATCTTATTTTGGTATTTTTTATTGTAGGAAATCGAATTTTATGTCAAAGAAGGAGAGAGAGGTGTGCATGAAGAGGAGATTATAGAGAGAGAGAGAAGGAGATTCACTTACCAAACTTGTGCAACAAATATGGAAGGAAATCATACAAGGAGTCTATGCCTTGGAGAAGACTCCAACCCTAAGGAGATTGTATAAATACCCTAGGAGAAGCTCCTATTACGGCTGCTGAGAAGATAGAGATGTTTGAGCAATATTCGAGCTTGATATATTTTGTTCTGTTCAGTTTTGTACACAGTTCAGTTCGAGAGTTCTTACGCACTCAAGAACTGAAGCTGTTTTAGTTTGTTTTTCTTAATTTCATTCAAACAACTTTGGTGTTTTACACTTAGGGATAAGTGTAGGTTAAAAAGTCCACAGAACGTGGCCGGAGAAATAGTTGATAGAATCGTGAGTAGTTGTGGCTAGACTAGAAGGGAGTTCAGTCTTGTAAGTCCAAACTATGTCACATTACGATTTATCAATGAAAGAGCTCTGAGGGGAAGTGAGATGCTTCCCTGAAGAGTTTTTAAATCTTCAGTTTATTGCTTCCGCATTTTACAGTTCTTACTCAAGTTCATACGTTATTAGCGCACTCGCAATCAAATATACATTTCTTAATATATATAGTTTAAAAAAAATATAAATATTTAAATGTTAGTTTCCCTAACACAAATTCATATTTGTTTAATAGAATAACATGGCTTGATTAGACATGACCATGGATCACCCGACTTGAAAGCAACATGGACCCGGCCCGGTCAAACTCGTGACTGGGTTTCGGGACCGACCCGACCCGACCCAGATTTTAACCGAGTTGATCAAAGTTATACATTTGTACCATATGACCCAACGTGTCGGGTCCAAGCCGGTCTGGAAAATTGACGATAGATTTGTTTTCAATTTTTTTTTAGCTGGGTCTCTAATTCAGGTTGGGCTCGACCCATCCTGCCAAGTCATGTACCCGACCTGGGCGTAGGTAAGGGCCGGTTTATGATTGTTGTTTTCAGAGCTCGAAGACCCGTCGGGCCATGTCTAGGCTTGATAAATGGATGCCAGTATTGCACTATTGCTAATAAAGTAATAAGCACAAATTTATTTTCTTTTAAACGAAAGAAGTTAAAGTGATAAAATTCATCGCACCAACAAAAAGCACAGAACAGTGAGCAAAGAAAATAACCCATAAATACAGTGGCATTAGCAAAAATATGTTTTTCTCTTCTTAGTACTTAGTCCGTGTGATGAATAAGACAGAGATATTAAATGAGTTATTCACATATATTTAGTTCGTGTGATGCACAAGACAGAGATATTAAATGAGTCATTCACATATTGTCTTTTCGTTAGGCTCCAAAAAAGAAGGTTCAATCATCCATTATTCAACTCTTTTGATCAATGTTTTTTAGGCAGAAAGTTTCACCTGAATATGTTAGGGCATAGACTAATAGTATATTACCCTGCTAACATGTTTATACTAATATAAATTTAACTTTAGTATATATATTTATTTTTTTATATAAGAAAAATTAACAATCTTACTTATTCTTCTTCACCACGTAATGCTCAATTATTATTTTATTCTAAAGTTTGTTATTATATAATATCATTATTATTTATAAAAGTTATATACATAGTTTTCTTTTTTTTTTGAATAAAAAATATGTAATGTACGTTAATATTATTTATTAATGTAATTAATTTGATA
>CACSLK010027751.1:7048271-7059557 GCA_902706635.1 Striga hermonthica | reverse complement strand
TCATGCGGGACATTTGTCGAGTATTTTGGAGCTCCGAGCATTTAATTAAAGAAGCTCGAATTCTCGAGTGAATAGTAGTAAAATCAGCTAAAATGTCGGGGCCGAATTCGAGCGTTCAAGACTTCGCTTTTCTCGATTCTTTCAGTTTTTTGTCTAGTCGAGAGGAGATATAAATTTTCACTATTATTTTAGTTAATTCCAAGATTCTTTTTAGTATAAATTTTAGTATTTTTCGAGTTAAATCAGTTCAGTTATTAATAGTTATTAATAAATTTTAGTATTTATTAATTAATCTTATTAAGGACCATCACATCACATTACATTAATGAAAAACTGAATACTTTTATTAATTAATATGATAGAATATTAATTAGTACTTAAATTTACTTAAATAAATATTTCAATCAAACAAGTTCAATTACAAAATAAGGATAAACATTCAACTCACTTAAAATTAACGTACAAACATTAAAATTAAAATCAAAACATAAAAATAAATTAAAAAACTCATCTTAAAGCTCACACATACTACAACAACAATAATTAAACGAAACATAAAAATAAAAAGTAAAAAAAGGATTATAAAATAGACGATTTCATAGACTTAATTGTCACCATAATAATCATTCAAATTTCCTCCGTCATGCCCGATGTCGTCGAGAAATCCAAATTGACCCGTGTTAGATGATGGTTGGGTTGCTTGAGATTGTTGTTGCTCAATTTCTCTTTCTTGTTGTATAAATAGATAAACGAATTCACATGCACACAAGTATAGTTGTACCATTTGTCATACTATGCAAAAGAATCCTATGCAAATTAATTTTTTATTCATTTGTTATCCTATGTTTCTTGAAGACTATGCTTCTTGAAGACTACACCCTATGCAAAGAATCTAATGATTCTTGAAGACTATGCTTCTTGAAGACCACACTTCTATGCAAAGAATTCTATGCTTCTTGAAGACTACACCCTATGCAAAGAATCTAATGATTTTTGAAGACTGCTTCTTGAAGACCACACCCTTATGCAAAGAATCCTATGCTTCTGGAAGACTATGCTTCTTGAAGACTACACCCTTTGGTTGGTCAAAGAATCTTATGCTTCTTGAAGACTACACCTTCTGGTTGGTCATTGTGTTGGTCAAAGAATCTTATGCTTCTTGAAGACTACGCCCATTTGTCATTGTAAAGAAATAAAGTCTCACATGGGCTTGTCTGAAAACAAATCCAATGAAGAAAATATTTATTTCTTTTGTTCATTCATTCATTTATATAAATATTAAAATATACATCATACCATCCAAACTACATATTACATTCATTGTCGAATATTTCTATAATATTGCTCTCTAATATCATTCACAATGAATTATCTTCCTCCATATAATTATGATTCGGATGAGGAAAATGCAAATTCTTCATTACCTCTTTTTGATAACACTTTAGAATCAACCACCACTCATATATTGCAAACCAACAATTTTTTTATGGCACATGCTATCTCTGTGCAAAGTAGCCGACCAACTTGGGGAGGTTCTGTTCCAGGACATAGAGTAATCCATCGTGATCGGGAGGAGGCTCATCGCACTTTGTTTCGAGATTATTTTAGTAGTAATCCAACCTACGATGAAGATACATTTCGTCGAAGGTTTCAGATTTCTTTTCATAATTTCAAGCGTGTTATGCAAGCATTGGAAAATCATGATAGTTTTTTCCAACAACGTCGGGATGGTCTTGGTCGACTCGGATTGTCAAGATATACAAAAGGGACAGCGTGAAGAGATTCTGTCAACATATAAAACCCCTGCAGACGGTGTCGACGAATATCTTAAGATTGCTGAGTCAACGGCAAATGAATGCGTGAAGAGATTCTGTCGTGGAGTCGTTGAAGTTTTCGGAGCACAATATCTGAGATCACCAAATCACGATGATATCGCTAGATTGCTTCATATTGGTGAATAACGTGGTTTTCCAGGTATGTTAGGTAGCTTGGACTGCATGCACTGGGAATGGGAGAATTGCCCTAAGGCATGGGCTAGTCAATACTCTGGACGTTCGGGTTGGTCAATACTTTGGACGTTCCGGAAAACCAACAATCATTTTAGAAGCTGTGACAGATTATGATCTATAGATATGGTACGCATATTTTGGTATGTCAGGTGCCAATAATGATACTAATGTGTTGGAAGCATCACCTCTAATGTCAAATCTTGCTGAAGTTATCGCTCCACCGACAGAGATTGTGGTTGGAGATGCTCTAATAGAATATTCCAAAGCGTTTTCCGTCAAATGCGTTAGCCTGTGCACTTGAACCCAAAGAAGCCTCATTCAAATGGAGAACATATATAAATATAGTTAATGGAGATAAACACTATTTTAGTTAATGAAAAATATAAAAGTAGGCTGTAGGTCAACAGATTTAAATTAACTTTTGAGTTAAAATGAGTAGTGGAAATAAATGAAGGGTTGAAACCATTAGCTCATGGTGCAATTGGATAAATAATATCTCAATGGAGAAATGGGTTAATTAAGTAGTGGGTTTTTTATTTTGGAATAATAAATAGTATATATAGAATAATGGTCAACCCGGCCCACCAGTAGAGGTGTAATAATATCTTTCGGTCTTTTGGCCCATTTATATATGGGCCAACGTAGAACATCCAGAGCAGAGCAGGCCTTATATATAAGTAAAAAATAGTGAATATGTAAAATAGTTATTTATGTCTACAATTATTTATGTCTACAGTTTTATTTATTTATTTATTCATTGATATATCATATATGAGTGCGAGGTTATTTGTGTGGCCAACTAATTGATCCGAATATCTATTCGTAGTAGATATATATGAAGCTTAATCGATTTTTTAGAATAATAAATTATTTATTTTTGTAATCAAATGTTACAAATTGCTTCTAATAATTAATATTTTAGGGTCTCTGTGGTACAAATACCCCAAATTTATGGTAATATAAGCTTCATTTTTATATCCTCCCTATATATTATTCTCGAATGTGCTGAGTTTACGTGACTGCTTCTGGTGCTTCGGATTCCTACTTGACAAAGAATCATGCTTCGTAATTAGGTTTGAAGAAATAATATTGATATATTAATAATTAATAATTTGGGTTAGGACATTCCATAAATATTATTTAGCTAACTTAGGTATTTTAATATCACTTGTACTAATATAACATTTATTTCTTTGTAATTTTGCATACCGAGGAGCGATGGTTTAATTGCGTAAATAGAGTTTATTTTCTCTCAGGAGTTGGAGATTTGCTTTCGGTCAGAGTAAGTAGAACAGCCGGTGAACCCCAAGAAGGAAAGGGGAAAGAATGAGCATATAGATATGATTCGGAAAGACTGAGACTCCACCAGATATTCTTGCTATTTTAAGAGAATATTATCATTGGTCTTACTTAGGCCTTGATGTCTTTTTATTTCCGCTTTCAATGCCCTACATAGGAAATGAAATGATTCTTTCAATTAGCTATTGAATTATAAATGTATTTTAAAAGTCGATAATCTCCAATAATTCATAATCAAACGAGGCGTTATATCATCTATTAGTACGATGTACATAATTTTTTTTCACAGTTTTTGTCGTTAGATAGTATAATACTATTGATTAATCGTGCTAATTTGTTAACATAAGCGTGTAAAAATTAATGAACGAATTATATTTTCCTTATTTTGTAGGTATAAAGTTGTAATTGTTTATATTAATGAATAAATTATATTTCTTTCTGTGTTCATATAAAATTGTTATCTTTTATATAAAAGTTAATAAAAAAACAAGTGTACGAAATATTTTTTTATCTCTTATTTATATTTATACATGTTTTGATCTTACTTACGACAATAAAAATAATATAAACAAAATGAAATATACACAAATAATATTAAATATTTATGTAGAGTGAGCACATTCTATAATAGTTTAATAAACAAAATTATGAAAGTATTAGTAAACATTTCAAGAATATTTCAAAAAAAGTTTGAAATAATTTGTGAAGAGTTTAAGAAAATTATGATTATAAATTCAAATAATATAACATTTTCAAATTATTATTCAAATCGAAAATAAAAAATAATGTAACTTTTTTCACCTACTGGATAAATATTTATTTAATAGGTTTATTAATACTTATTATTATTAATTTAATTAAATTATTTTTTCAAATGAATATAGAATAATTAATTAGGGTTCTAATTTGTAAATTGTTACATATGTCGGTAGTGTCGAAAAACTGTATTAATGTGAAAGAGAATATTTCGAGAATATTCTTTTGAGTTTGAGAATGAGTTTGTCGGTTGGAGATAAATTAGTGTTTGATGCGATAATTACAGCAAAATGAGTATGAGAATAAATTTTTCGGCTGGAGATGGTCTAAGTTTACTAAGGACTGTGAACGTCAATGAACTTTCATATATGTATACAATAAATTATTTATTTAATGAGCGTGTTTGAAAGCAACATAAAATTTATTTGATTAGCTTATAAATTTCATGTATATAAATAACTTTCGTTTGGTATGACAATGCTTTTTTTAAAAAAAAAAATTCGATCTTATCTCATAAGTGTTCTTGGGTAGCTATTCAAACAAAATCGCTGAAATTTTTATTTCAGGTGACTTATCAACTATCTTTTCTAAATATTTTTATCATATCAACTAATTCCGGCCATGTGTCATAAGTAGCGTTTCTTCACCTATAGACCCAAAAAAAAAAAAAAAAAGGTTGGAAAAAAAAAGAAAAGAAAAGAATATGGTAGGCCAATGGTGTTAGCTCCTTCCACGTGCAATAATACCATTTTATTTCTTTTTCTTTTGATTGATGTCTAATGAGGTTAGGGCGTCCCCAATGGTTGGCTATTTGGCTAACTATTATGATGTGGACAGGAGAAAAGTATGAGAGAGAGTAGTCACTAGCGACGAACAAATAGCTTATCTATTTCACGTAGTCCAAGATCATGTGAGAGAAGTACGTGGTTCAATAGTGTAAAATAATTATTTTTCTTATCTTTCACGTCCACGTCATCTGACCATATAGCTAGTAATAACTATTACCATTGGTGATGCCCTTAGTGAGTCCCAATCCAACACAAAGTATGGATTATTTGGGGAATTTTGGGATTATAAATTTATAATCCCCTTATTTATCAATTATTAGCCAAGAATCTTTGCTTTTGTTTCTATATTAGTTGGGTTTATTTATTTTGGTATCTTCAATATGGGTTTGTTCTTCATTGCACATGCGAACCCAAAATTTCTTCTGCAACAAAAAAATAAAAATAAAAATAAAAAAGCAAAAAGTTTGTCAATCTACAATTGGGGAAAATTTCATCCTACCCTAGGAGAGATTTATCGGGATTTTAGCTGTTAGATCAACATACATCCGTGCGGGTGTACGTGTGTGTCTGTCTACACGGTATATATGATGACCGACTAATTATATTTCTATTAAAATAAAATTATGTTTATGCTATAAAGAAGTATCATATTTTATTTATATTATCTTTAATATAATATTTCAGTTTGAAAGTGTAAATAATGTTGAATAACTGATCATAAATTCATAATGTGTGACATAAGGTACTTACATCGGTCTTTTGGGCTTTTTGCTAATGATTGTTTAGTGTCCCCATAAAATAATAATAATAATATAGCTTATAATAATAATAATAATAATAATAATAATAATAATAATAATAATATAGCTTATACATAAGGGCCATGTGAATCTGATTTGGGGACACAGAATAGAGGGATTAAGACACAGTGCACATGTGAATTTCATGTGCCTTCATTTTGTTTCATTTTTTTTTTTTCTTTTAATTATAATAATGTCATAATCCCACATTATCTGGTGTCATAGGGATTAGCTACTGTTATTTAAATCAGTCTAAGAAAAATTTGAGGAGGGTATAAAATTCTAGCAAGATACATAATGATGTTCTTTACCTAAATTAGTGAACAATTTTAAAGAAATGCTATGGTCTCATTACAATACCATCTTATCGGAAGTTTTAAACGTTGAATACACATATAATTATTATAAGATAAACTATCCAACGGTTAAATCACCGACGGTACCATAACATTTCCCACAAGTTTAATCAAACCAAACTTCACTCGTTTAAATTAGCGAACACTCGTTAGTTGGTTTAAAACGGCCCAGGCCCAAAGCCACATGGGCACATGGTGGGCTTACCCTCTGCCTCTCTCCTCACTTTCTCGCTCCAAAAAGCCGTTGCCAGCCTGCCGCCAGCTGTCCCCAATTTTTTTTTTATCCCACGTGACCGCCTCCGGCCCCCCACGTGACCTCCCCTTAGTAACGGCAGCAGTTAATTACAGCTCAACGAACAAACTATAAAATTTATCGAATAATTCTGCTCGAGCCCTCCAATTCCATTTTTATTCCAAATAAGACACTTTTTTTTTTTCCCATTCTCTCCGGAAAGTGCATGGAGCAGCTGCCGCCCAAGGCTCCGATCCCGATGTCCCACAACTGGCCGACGCCGCCGCCGACGGCGGCGGCTTGGGCAGACGAGTTCCTCGACTTCTCCGCATGGCGGCGTGGGGCCCACCGCCGGACGGTGAGCGACCCCATCGCCTTCGTGGAGTCAGCGACGACCGGGTTCGAGGGGTTGGACAACGAGCAGCTGCGGAGCATGTTCTCCGACGAGGTCACGGCGGCAGAGGCGGAGGCGGTTGGGCCGCAGTCTGACCCGTCCACGCCGTCGAACAGCGACGGCGGCGAGAGGAAGGCGGCGGCGGCACGGCTGAAGAACGAGCAGGGGGAGGCGGACGGCGGATGTTCCGAGACGGCGGCGTGGAATAAATCCTCCGAGAGTAATTTCTCCGGCAAGGCCAATATCGTGGATCCCAAACGGATCAAGCGGTGAGCATTAATTATTCACAAATCACTAGTAGTTAATTTAGTAGATAATTACTCAAGAGTGCTTGAATGAGATGATTTGAGTCTCTTTCAGCTTAACCAGTGGTCTCGTGTTCGAGCCCTGGGAATGCAACAGTGTTAAAAACTCTTGAGTGAGAGCTTTGCCGCCCTTGTAGTCCTACCCGGCTCGATTCCAGATTAGTCGGTTCCCATATGGATTCAAAAACCGGAAGATTCCTGTACCAAAAAAAATAAAAATTAGTAGATAATTGTTTATTTATGTACTACCAAATATTTGTTTCTTGCTCTTATAATTTGATACAGACAAATTTCGGATTAACTAAAAATTTATTCGATGTCTTTGATGAAGTAATTAACTAAATGAGGAAATTAGATATTAATCACCTATCCAGACTTCTAACAATATATATATATATACATATATATATGTTTTGTAAATATATGTACATATATACTTTCACACTTAAATATCATACTTAAAAGTACGATATAAACAAAATTACGACTATTAATAAAAAATAGTATGCATTATTCGTAAAAATTAATTTAAGTATCTTATAATTAAGCAGTCTAACAGTAACATTTATGCATTTAAATTTGTAGGATAAGAGTTATATAACTTAGTTATAGATTAGCCCAACACAAATTTATAACAAAAAATGCATAATTCTTCTATAAATTTGATATTTTTAGTTATATTGGAATATGACATTTCATATCGTAAACTTACTATTACACGTCCCTTAGGGGACATTCGATAAAATTGGAACAATATAGAGAAGATTAGCATGACCCAAACTTACTATTACACGAAACTCTATCTATACACATAACTCAATTTTGGAAGACCAAAATAGTGAAATACGAATAATAGTAGCAGCCTGCAGCAAAAGTAGTAATATTAGTTAAATGATATATTATCAGTTAATTTAATCCAATTATTTTCTAGACTTAATTGTTAATTAACTAATCAAATAACGTGATTAGTAGCCAGTTAGCACCTAATGTATTAGTATATATATATATAAACTATACAATTATGTTACTAATTATTTATTAATTTGTTCCACATGCAAAACCCTAAATTCAGAATCTTGGCAAATCGGCAATCAGCTCAGAGGTCTCGTGTGCGAAAGCTACAATACATTTCCGAGCTTGAAAGGAGCGTAACATCACTGCAGGTTTATATATGGAGATGCTACAGTCCTCTTACGGAACCATTTCGTCGGGTTTGTAATCGTTAGATCAACTATCCCTGACGGTTACATGATAATCTAACGGTTACAAACCTGGATCGAATGGTTCTGTGACGGAACCGTAGCATTTCCCTTATATATATATATACAAATATTTAATTACTTAACCTATTTTATATTTTTTTTTTCTGAAATTTTGTTTATTTTACTGATTTTATTTCTTATTATATATATATATTCTAAAAAATTATTTTTTTATGAATGCAAAGACTGAGGTATCAGCATTGTCTCCAAGGGTGGCATTTTTGGACCATCAGAGGCTTCTATTGAATGTGGATAACAGTGCTCTTAAGCAGAGGATTGCCGCTTTGGCTCAAGAAAAAATTTTCAAAGAAGGTAAGAATATTGATAAGTTATCAGCTAGCTTATCAGCTATCAATCAGTTTATCACCTCGTTTTATAGAATATAGTCTATTATAGTAATCAAATTATCTGATATGTTTGTTCAATTTTGGCCAAAAAAAAAATGTCGAAATTAAGCCCATAAAGAAGCATTGAAGAAGGAAATAGAGAGACTGAGAAAAATCTACCACGAACAGAACATTCCGAAGACGGCGGCCAACGCCGGAGTTGACGTCATGCCAACATCGCCGGCGGCAACCGCCGACAAAAGGGGCTGTTTGGAAGATGAATAATATAAGTCTTTTCTTTTGTAATTTTATTTGTTTTTTTTTTCTTTTTTTTTTTTTGAAAAGATAGTTTTGTTGGATTGGTGTGTCATGCGATCACGTGGTGTGTCGCTGTCGTTTGCAAAACCTCACGTTCGTGGCGGGGCCCACTTTCGGTAATGGAGCCTGTAGGAAAGACACGTGGCCACTTGAACTGGATAATAATGTTCCAAGAAAAAAGGAGGGGTAAAAGAGGTAATTCGGTCAATCGGGGATTTTCAGGATCGTGAACATCTCGTGACTCGTGAGTCGTGATGATTAGCATAGAATTACTATTTTTTTTGGAAAAAAGAAAAAAAATTAATTATAATCATTTGATTGTTAATTAACTTTTGATTTTGGTGTTGGGTTTTGTTCGTTCATTATATTTAATTTATTTTATCTGTAATTACTAATTCGTTAGAAATCATGCATTGGTCCCCGGGGCACGAGTCAGTCAAGGTCACGGCTAGACTGGGCTCACCAGGCAGGGTCACGGCTAGCCTAGGCTGGGGGGCTGAGGGTTAGTTGAACCCTCATCAGAGTTTAATTATTATTTTTTTCTTTTTTTTTTTTGAAAATTTGTATTTTTTGTGTTATATGAGTTTTGCTAAAAAAATCGGTGACGGGTTTGTAACCGTTAGATCATCATGTAACTGTCATAGATAGTTGATCTAACGATTACAAACTCCAACGGAGAACGGGACCATAGCATCTTTCACAAAGTTAATAGTAAAAGCATGAATTTATCTAGTACACTATTGACAAATTTCTAATTTCTACATAGTAACAGACGAGCAAGACGATAAAAGATGGTCAATATATCTTTAATTCCATGGATTAAACCAATATATCTAGTGGTTATTTGGATTTTTAGATGTTGGGAAAATTTTAAAATACTTTGAATATTTATTATTAGTGAAAACGTCGTCAACCGTGTTCTCTATGTTAAATTTAACGTACGAATCCAGCATATGCATAGGGGAATTGATTGGTCGAAAAAAGTGTGTATATTATATATTTATTAGCGTATTGTATATGCTTACTTTTTATCGCACTTATATATTTTTCGACTTATTTATTTATTAGATGGATTTGAGTGCTATGATATTTTTGTGCATTATTTTCAGACTATTGGGCTACTTTTATGGACGACGAGATATTAAACGAAAGTTTCGACCAACAGAATATGGGGGTATCCCGTACTGACCCAACAGCACCCCGTACTCAGATGTCCAACAGAGCCCATGAAGCCCATGCAATTCATGTAAGAGGGCTGATTGGAATTAATATAAGTAGGCTGCAAATAATAAAGCTACAGTGGGCCAGGAAGAATTTGTAGCCCAATTTAAATATAAAGTGTATGTTATGGCCATAGAGACACGTGAGCAGGTGGAGGGCTTGAATTTTGGGAATTAATTGGTGAGGAAAAGAAATAAAAGAGACTGGAGCAGACCCTAAGAGATCGACTCAGAACAGAACACATACGCAGCCGCTGGGAGAGAGGAGAGAAGAAAGGAAATCACGCATAATAGAGATACAGAGGAAGGGAATTATTCGAGAGCCGCTGACAGAGGACTGGGAGACGAGGAAGTCCGATCAATCGCGGAGGGAGGCCGCACCAGCACACGAGAAGGATAATCTTATTCTTCTCTTTCTCTTTTATTTCGTATTTCGTATGTTAGAGTAGTTTTTAATTCTAGTTCCGGGGATGTCGAATCCTACGATTTGATGATGTTTGATTAATTTATGGTTGATTATTGAGTTATCTTTTTGGAATTGTTTGTGTTATTTTGAATAAGTAACCCTGATTTGTTGAGTCTTGTTTAGCTTGATCACCTAGACTAGGCTTTTCATATCTACTGCTAGATTCAAACTGTCAATCCGTAATTGTTGATGTGTTTAATCAATTAGAGGCTACCGGAAGATGGTAACTACGAGGATAACACGGCCTAATTAAGTGAATGAAAATTTCGCTACTTAGTCTAGCCTATTTTTTTAAATCGTAAAGCGGCTAATTGAATTAAATTTAGGAAGCGTTTCCTAGATTGTTCAAGAGGTCAGATTTAATCGTAGAGCGTCTCGCGGTTAGATTTAAAATAAGGAAAAATTTCCGGGTAACAGACCGTGTCGTTACCTAGGGCTAGTAATTTCATAAGATAGCGAGATTTGATACCAAAGTTGATTAGACGAGTCAGTCGAGGTTGTAGACGGAACCGTGAACTAGAAATTTCTCTTATTTATTTTATTTTATTTTTATTTTCATTGTTTAGATTTTATTCTTATATAGATTAGTTATTAATCCAATCCCCCCCATTTATTGCTTTCTTAATTTCAATTGATACAAGAATATCACAATTTGATTCACACTCCCTTGGGTTCGACCCTTGCTCGCTACTACTACTATTTGGTAGAAGTAAGTTAAGGAAAAATATAAATATTAATTTTGCCGCGTTGCGACG
>CACSLK010027751.1:7031653-7042595 GCA_902706635.1 Striga hermonthica | reverse complement strand
AAAAAATTGGGACTAAAATACTTTTTTTTTTTCACAGATATCGTGTGAAAAAGTCCGAATTGTGCATAGAGGATTTCGTGATGAGAATGTTTATAAAAATGGACAGACAGAAATGAACTTTATGCATGCCTTTGGGGAATTTTTCGTATGAATACTTCTTAAATAGAGTTCATTACATCGTTTGTGGAGACAAACACACGTGTGACTATCAATTTTACTTCTTGATGACTAATAAAAATGGAGAGTTTGAAAAATGGAGAATTTTCTTGTGAATCTGACTTGTATAATATGGCCGAAATGTTTAAAGTACCTACTATATATGTTACGTTGCAAGTCAAAAATTGTAGAATAAGTTATTTTTTTACTCAATCACCAACCAATACTGTTTTTTTTTTTTGTCCGAAACGATAGAGGTATTATATATCAAAACGCACAACTGTGCAAAACAAGCAGCCCAAGGCTGAATAATACAACCAAGAACTAAAAACTGAGAGGACGGATCGAAAAACCGCCTAGAACCTCACTAGCCACGCTAGAATAGAGGACACACTACACACAACTAAAAAACTAAAAAAAACCAACACGCCAACTACGAACGCTCCCCACGGGAGAATAGAAACGCCCCTCACAGGGGAATCAGAACCGGGGCCAACGACCCAAACCTAAAAGACAAGACCAAAAAATACAAACTAACTCAGGCAAAGAGCCCAGACCAAAAATACTTAAATACACAGACTCAAGCAATCGCAAAACAAATAAATAACGGGAGCCCTTCCCACAGCAGAAGCCACATCGAGCACAACAGCGGCGAGGAATCGGTCCAGGATCCTGAACCAGAAACTGCAAGAGAACGCCTAACTGAATCAAGAGCCGACGGACCGAACCTTCATCCAGACGGACAACACCTCCGGCGCCCGGGGAAAGAAACCAGACCAACAGCCCACCTGACCCAGCCCAGCGAGGCCCAGCTCGGCCCAGCCCAAGCAACCCAAACCAGCCAATAACCAGCCCGAAGAAACCCGGCCCAACCGAAGCCAGAACAGCCCGGCCAGCACCCAAGCCCCGTCAAACGATCTCCGGTGTCCGCGACTCCAAAGAACCACAACCACCCGAACGGTGACCACGGGCCAAGAGTCCACACCCACCCTTCAATCGCTGACCACCAAGCACCGAGCGAGGATCCGGAGAGGCCAAAAGGCCAGAAATCGAACCCCTCCCCAAACCCTAAAACGGGAAATTGGGGACGCCGCTCACTCCGAGAGGGTACCGGAAGCCGCCAACGCGAAGATGCCAGAGGAGAGCCAGACATCCGCCACTCAATCCCGGATCCCGAGGCTAGAGACCGGAGGACGGCACCGTCTACTCCCTGGCGAAAAAGCCCCTTCCAGCGGCACCTCTCTTCATCGCGAGCAACCGGGCCCAGAAGAGCCACCGCCGAGCTCTCGACACCCCCTACTGGGGAAGGCGACTGACAAATTCAGAGATTAAAGGGGCAGAAATTGGACGGGGAAATAGGACGGGGAAGCGACGAAAATCCATTGTATATAATATACCTACTTTTAGTAAACTTTTTTTTAAAAACTTTTTTTTTTAAAATATATATTAACCACTTTTAGTTCAAAACCGTTGGAATGAAATTTGATAAGTGAATGAGTTGAAGAATATTATGAGAATGGAATGAAATAAATTTTTTCATTGTTGTGTTTAGTATGCAGAAAGAATAAGACTTGAATGGAATTATATTATCATCTTATGTTGTTATTTATCATTATTTTATATAAAAAAAAGTTTTAATATTTGTATTAATGTTTTCTCTTATTTATGATAGTACTAAAATATTTTTAATTTTAGAACAAATATATTATATTTTAACCAATATTTTTTATATGGTTACACTCATTTTATATAATAAATGAGTGAATTATGTATTTACATACATAACTAAGGGCATCCACAACGCGGATTTATTTTATTTTATTTTATTGGCATTTAAACGCCTCCCCGTGTTAAGTCCGGATGCAGCTCAACCATTAAAAGGGGAGGGAGGGAGGGGGAACTTATCCGTTCAATCCATTGAACGCGTTCAAGATGCTTTTTTATTTTTATTTTTTTTATTTTTTTTGGTTTTAAAATCATGTTTTATTCCGTGCGCAACATGCTTTTTTTTTGTTTTAAAATAATTATTCATTCACTCTTTTTTCTTTTTGTCTTTATATTTTTTTTTTTTTTTATTTTTTTATCTATATCATACATCCAAATATAGATAAATTCAAATTTTATCTATATCACACTTTCCAATATGTATCAATAATTTAAATTTTCTATCATCATTCTTTGTCTATAAATACACATCAGTTTGACACTTCTCTTGCACCCAAAAATTTGTCACTTCTCTTGCACCAGAAAATTTAGCAACTGTTCATTTGCCTAAAAAAATGGATCCGAATAATAGGCAAAATTTTCAAAATTTTTCAAGTTCTAATCCTAGCAATCCAGATGAAATTCCATTCTTCCAAAATTCACAAATTCCGCCAAATTTACTATTTTCACAAACTCATTATCCTACACAAATTTTTCCACAATTCCCGTCAAATTCTCCTTTATGCAACATTAATTTCCATATTCAATATTCATAATATCCTCCACAAGTTTTATTTCAATACCTGTCGCCCGAATATTGGCAGTACATAAGTAGTCAAATTTTGGTGCAATCTTCTCCGCAACAATCGAGTCAATCTTCTGGATCCCAAATGAGGAAAAAACTTGATACTCAAACTTACGTTCTAGAAACACAATTTCCTGTTGAAATGCCAAAAAACACATGTGTTACTGCTGAGGGCCGGAAAAACGTCCACAATGGATAAAGGAAGCGGATGTGCAATTGGCAAAAGCTTTTGTGACGATAAGTGACGATCCAATTATCGGTAATGACCAGAAGGACGAAGCGTTTTGGGTACGTGTTGCAAATTATTTTAACAAAAATACACCTTCTGATTATATTCACAGGAATACTAATATAATAAGATCTCATTGGAATAATACAATTCAAAAAAAGGTGTATCGATTCAATGAGTGTTATAACAATATTTACAGTGTTTATCGAAGTGGTTGTAGTGATGAGGATATATTAAGTCGGGCTTACAAAAAATATCCTATTGAGAATGATGGTGTAGCCTTCAATCTTGAGCATGTATGGAGAATTCTTAAAGATCGTCCTATGTACACTCCACAGTCTTCTAATGATATTTTTGTTGAGAGAAAAAGGACGAGAATTGATAAGTCTGGTGCTATCAATACTTCATCAAAGGGGGATGCAAGCATTGATATATATGAATTTCATGAATTGGCTCGCCCCATGGGATAGAAGGCAACCAAACGAAAGGCCAAGGGCAAAGGCAAATCTAACTTTGATGAGATGGCCACGGAATACAACAACATGGTTAAACATCTTGCTGAATGACTAGCTTGAAAAAAGCTGAAGTTGAAGTTAAAAAAACTACTATTGAGGAGAAGAAGCAGAGAAATCGTCGGAAAGACTATGATATTATAGTGAAGGACACAAGACACATGACCTAAGAGCAATGTATTTCTCATGAAAAAATGTGTCAAGTAATTCGAGAAAAATGAAACTTGTAGACTTTGTATTATCTGTTTTAATTATCCTTGTATTTCTGTATGTTGTGATTTGTGACATTAAACTTTTAGCTTGTATTTCATTTAAGTTGTTCTTGTTCTTGTTAAATAGTTAGTAAGTCTTTCATTAAATTGTTCTTGTTCGAAATTAAATTTGTAGTATGTCTTTCCACTTAAATTGTTCTTTGTATTTGAAATATTTATTGTCTCTTAAACAATACTAGTACAACACTCGTGTATTACACGGGTGCTTGTTAAAAATTACTCTTAAATTTTAAAATTAATGAGAAAAATTATTTTAAATTTTATTTACAAAAATATATATTATTATATATTTAGAATGACGTTTGTTACTTGTGCGACTTACATGTGCTATATTATAATAATTTTTATAACTTATATCATGTAACTACTCGAAGTATAAATATATTAATTGATAAATAATTTTATTTTTATAATTAATATTAAAAATGGATTGTTATAAAAATAAATATAATTTATTCTTTTATACATACAATATGGATGTTAAATCGAAGTTCATCAATAGATGATTAATTTGATATATTATATATGTAAAACTGGTAATAAATAGAAAAGTTATTAACTTGTAAAATAGATCTACAATTCAATGGTTATAATAAGAAATGACATTGTAATGCAACTAATACATGTAACATGACCATAAATAATAAACATATTTATGGATAATCCGGATCTAATTATTTTCTTGTTTGAAATTACCCCCCCCCCCCTTTTTTTGGCTCGGGATTAAAAGAATGGTTGGGGGAAAGTGATCTGTGGATAAATTCTAGCTAGTTTCAATGGAAGTAAATTAAAATCTACTCAAGCCTAATAACGAAGCATGTAATTTTGCCACATAAGATCCCGAAGAATTCGAGCCTGCCGCTTAAGCTCAGCACGTTATGAATATATAGGGGGTGACTAATCAACTTGCTGGTCAAAATAAATATCAGAAGATAAGATACGGCCATGAAAAGTTAATCGATTTGCCGACACAAATAAGCATGTCAGAAGATAGGGCATGGGCCGTGGCACGTTTATCAATTTGATAACTCAATTAATGTGTCAGAAAATAAAGTATGGGTCATGAATGACAGCTATATGCAATTAGACATAGCCAAAACCCGGGTAGGGTCACATCGTTTTCTAATAAAAATATATAAAAAAAATAAATAAATAAAAAACGGGTCATCAGCCCGGCCCGAGTCATGAATTGACTGACCCTGAAACGGCCTGTCAAAAATTCGGTCCTTTTCGGAACCCGTGGTCAACGGGGACTGGGCCGGGTCCGTGTCGGGTTAGTGGATCGGGTGGCCCTTGACCATGTCTATTTGCAATTGATGTCTATAATAATCAATTTGTTGGTCAAAATCGATATGTCAGAAAATTAGATATGGCTATGAAAAGTTAATCGATTTGTTGGCACAAATAAACATGTCAGAAGATAAGACATGGGCTCTGGCACGCTTATCAAAATTGATAACTCAATTAATGTGTCAAAAAATAAAGTATGGGTCATGAATGACAACTACATGCAATAGTTGTCTATAATAATCAATTTGCTGGTCAAAATCAATATGTCAGAGGATAAGATATGACTATGAAAAGTTAATCGATTTGCTTACACAAATAAACATGTCAGAAGATAAGACATGTTTTACAAAGAAAAAAAAAAAGGATAAGGCATTGAATGTGACACGCTTATCAATTTGATAACTCAACTAATGTGTCAGAAAATAGAGCATGGGTCATGAATGACAACTATATGCAATAGTTGTCTATAATAATCAATTTGCTGGTTAAATCTTCCAACAAATTATGTTGTAGTCACCCAAGTGTGTGTTAAGAACAATCATCCAAAAAATAGTTTTCAGTGTGAGCCATTTGAAACACTTCTTCTAATTCATATATACATGTTTTGTATAGTTTCTATGCTCAGCATGTGAGGCCAAATCCCTCAATGCATTTAGAAGACCCTACAAAAGGAAAAAAAAAAAAAATGAAAATATACAATAAATTCACAAATTTCAGTTATGTTAGAAACATAACTTATTTTTTGTTGGTCTGACATGAAAGTATATCCAAGACCATCATTAAAGCCCACATCAGTAATTAAAATAGTTAAAAACCGCCTCAAACATTCCTCATTCCCTGTCTCAACAACTGCGTATATTTGATTGTTGTGGCACACAATAAAGCCCCACCTATAAAAGTTTTGAAGAAATACCAATCACATCCTAAAGTAGGCCTGCAACTACTAATGAAACCATCTTTCAGTGCACTAAATCTCACATAGAAAGCTCTGAATGTTGTTTCTTCACCAAGAAGAAACTAAAACCATTGATCTCTGTCTACCTTCAACAACTCTGCCATGTAACATCTCTGAGAAGCATAATGGTCAACTGATGAACCTCTAAGCATGTCAAGAGCTCTCCACTTTCTTCTATATAGCCTTCAGTTTGTAGGTTGTACTGCAACTTTTCAGATATTGTTTCTTCTATTTGGGTAATGGACATGTACCTTTGGATTCGTCCTGATTTTTTCAGAAATTCTTCAGCAATCCACTCTGATGTAATTTGCCTAGTGTGGACATTTCTATTGTATTTTTGCTACTTGGTGAATTGTTTAACTGCTACGCTACGCTCTTTCATAACTGCATTTGCGTACAAGCTCCAAGGGCAACCATCAACACATTTCATTCTCAACTGTTTTTTGCTAGTTTCAGATATTGCATGTCCCCCCTTGAAAAATTGCTTGATTCCTAACTGCTATTTTCAACTCGTCTATGCTTATGAATCTCATCCACAACATAAACTCAAGAGTACTATGATTACATTTAGGGTCATAAGTATCCATTTTTTCTACCTTTATAGTTCTCATCCTCATCCATTTTCCATTCACTACCTGAATTTTCCAATAACACTGCACAATCTACAACCCAGAATCTTCACTATCCATGTCATTAGCCTTCTTTGACTTCATGTTGTCTGCAAATTCTCCATCATCTTCTAATATTTCATTTTTTTTTTTCTTTTTTCATATGTTGTCTTGCCTCAAGATATTCACCATCATAATCAAAATCAAGATCATCAATAGAAAGTTCATCAAAATGAGCTATCATCAATATGAAAATATTCATCATCCTCACTATCATCCCCAGACCCGCTTCCAAGTTCACAGTCACCCACATTTGAATTAGGCAACTGTGAAGTATTTATGTTATTCCTTATTTTTGGATCAACATCACCATCTTATTGTGACTCAACTCCTAAATCCACATCATTACAATTCCTTGGATTTGAGAAGTTATCTATATATACATCAACATCAAAATGTTCCTCTGGCCTAGATGCACTTTCCACGCTAGCTTCTTGTGCATTGTTATCTTCCTTTATAATTTTTCCAACCACATAAACCTCTAATAATGTTCTTCCCTTAGTAGCCTGACTAATATAATCTCCATAACTACACTATCATCAACATCTTTAAAGCTTTATGTTCCAACCTTCCATAGTATTATGTTTACAAGTTTCTCAAACTTATCAACCTCAATCTTCTCAATTTCTTTTAAGTCAAACTACGCAAATCTATCCATATCTCTCCATATCTAAACCATGAATTATTTTTATAAATAATTGACATATTTTTTGCATAAGAATCTCCAAATCTGTTACAAGAAACGATATGATTTAAATTTTGGTAAAAAAGTAAAATATGATACGAAAAAAAAGGAATTCAAATTTCGCCATAAGAATCACCAAATTTGTTACAAAAAAAAAATAGGATTCAAATTTTGTTACTAAAGATTTACATGTATTTTTTCAAACTTTCCATTAATAGTAAGCCAAACATTATATTTATTTGGTCAAACTTTTTATTAAAGTACAACAACCTCTTTATATAGATATATAGATATAGATATAGATATAGATATTTTTTAAAATCGAGTGGTATAAATGCAAATTGCCCTATCCATTTTTGCTGGAAAAAATTTATAACTGCCCCTTTTAACAATGATTTTACAAAACAGTTGTAAGCCATACACAATACCCAATTTACTCCAAACATTAGACAAAATAGGCAGACATGAAAAAAAATTAAAAATAAATTTCAAATAAAGAATTGAAAACTCAACTGCTCTCATCATCTCTCTCTCTTCCTCTTTTTTTCTTCTCTCTCTTTCTTCTCACTCGTACATCTCGTCCCACTTTTTCTTCTCTCTTATTTCCTTCTTTTTCTTCTTATTCTTCTTTAAAAAATTAATACCTAATAATAAAAAAAATGATCAATATGATATATATACACGTAATAATTAAATTAAATAAAAGCATGAAAAAATTATTAAATTAGATTAACAAAAATAATAACAATAATAAAAGAGAATGGATACATATAAATTATAAATTACAGAAATTAGATGAATACGAAGAATTAAAAAACATTCGATGTAACAAGAAAATAATAACAAAACAACAGATAATCAACATGAAAACAACATTTAAGTAACATAAAAGCAAGTATTATCGCATAAATCAAAATGCACGTTTAAAGAGCACTCCATAATCCATATATACTCATCATCAGATCCCATGGCTTTGAAACTCGAAACAGACTCAATATCCAAAGACATCAACACACAACAAATTAGAAAAGTAGAGAACAAATTGGAAACCCAATAAAAATTGCAACTTATTATAACCACCGAACACCATGAAAATAACTATTGATCACCATAAAAAAGCCCAATATACAATACTGAAAATCACAAACAATGTGTAAACTCACGCATCGTGCATCACCATATTTATTAAAAAATATCGACCCTAAAAATCCTATAAATTTCGACTTCGATTACAAAATTGAGAAATTTCCAAAACCGAATCTTGATTCTACTCCCAATTGTATGCGCGCTACCAAACCGCTGAGCAAAACCGCAATTTGCCTAATTTGTTCTGCAGTGACACCGCCACGATGATTTCATGATCTCCACCATTAAAGACGGAGGACAGCTAGTCGACGTCCTCCGCGGACGCGTTGAGTGCGAGTCAGTGGTAGCTCTAGCCAGCGCCGGCAGACCAACGAACAGTGTATCCGGTCGCCAGATCTCAACGGTTGAAAGATCAGGGCGAGGCATTCGTCGGGGATCTCGGACGAGTAGTTGATTTTCGGCTGATATATTCACGAGAGACGCACTGTCGATCTAGGCGGCTCGTTGCCTTCCATCTGAAATCGATTACACTCATATAAAACCCTCTGCAATCAATTCGAAATTCATGAGTGTTTTTGTGCGTGTGAGAAAAGAAAAAGGAGAATTAATTTAGAGATGTTATAAAATACGGGGAATATAAAGAACACAATGTATAAAAACTGGATCAAAATTTCAGAATGCTATTCTTTCTTCCTCACTTTTTCCTTCACTTTCGTACATCAAATGCTACACATTTCTTGCCTTTTATAGGCTAAGTTGGCACACCTTTCTATACATATATTAATATAATAATGAAAGTGATAATGTGGTTAATTCCACATATTTACAATACTCCCCCTTGGAATTACCACAATTAAATGTGCGTTTATGCTGCCTCGTTAAAAACCTTATCTGGAAAAACCCTGCGGGAAAAAAACCGAGATAAGGAAAAAAGAGTACAGCCGCACATACTCCCCCTAGAATTATCATCCGTGCAAATCCCGAAGATGCCTCATCCCAATATTGTGCACGTGCTTTCGAAATATTGTCATCGGAAGCGCCTTCGTAAACAAATCTGCTGCATTATCGCTTGATCGGATGTATTGAACTTTGATTTGTTTGTTTCGTTCAAGCTCTTGCGCATATAAGAATAACTTTGGCGGGATATGTTTAGTTCTGTCACTCTTGATGTATCCTTCTTTGGTTTGAGCGACACATGTTGCATTGTCTTCGTATATCACCGTCGGGTCATTATTGTTCGATAGTCCACTGGCTTGTTGAATATGTTGAGTCATGTTTCTGAGCCAGATACTTTCCCTACTTGCTTCATGGAGTGCAATGATCTCAGCATGGTTTGAAGACGTCGCGACTAATGTTTGTTTTTGGGAGCGCCAAGAAAATGCAGTTCTTCCAATCGTAAAAACGTATCCAGTTTGAGATCTTGCTTTATGGGGATCTGAGAGATATCCTGCATCTGCAAAACCGATTATTTCATGTTTTTTATCGTTAGAGTAAAACAGTCCCAAATCGATTGTCCCTTGGAGATAACGGAATATATGCTTAATTCCATTCCAATGCCTCCTTGTAGGTGCTGAGTTATATCTCGCCAACAAGTTGGTAGCAAAAGATATATCTGGTCTGGTGCAATTTGCAAGATACATAAGAGCCCCTATTGTACTCATATATGGTATTTCAGGACCAAGTATCTCTTCATCTTCATCACAAGGTCGAAATGGATTTTTTTCGACATCTAATGTTCGATTGACCATTGGGGCACTAAGTGGATTAGCCTTGTCCATATTGAATCGTTTCAGTATTCTTTTAGTGTAATTAGATTGATGGACAAATATCCCATTTTGGACCCGTTCTATTTGCAAGCCGAGACAAAATTTGGTCTGCCCGAGGTCTTTCATTTCAAATTCGCCTTTTAGTAAAGTGACTGCTTCTTGAATTTCATGTGTAGTCCCAATAATATTAAGATCATCGACATAGACAGCAATTATCACAACTCCATCTTGTGATCTTTTTATAAAAACACACGGGCATATTTGATTATTTATGTATCCCCGTTTAAGCAATTGTTCACTCAAACAATTGTACCACATACGCCCGGATTGTTTCAAGCCATACAATTATCTTTGCAGTTTTATCGCACATAACTCTTTAGGTTTGGACTTTAGTGCTTCGGGCATTCTAATTCCTTCTGGAATTTTCATATAGATGTCAGCGTCTAGTGATCCATATAAGTAAGCAGTTATAACATCCATAAGACGCATCTCAAGATTTTCATGGATGGCCAAACTAATCAAGTATCTGAAAGTAATCGCATCCATAACAGGGGAATATGTTTCATCATAATCGATCCCAGGCCTCTGGGAAAATCCCTGTGCTACAAGGCGAGCTTTATATCTTGTGATCTCATTTTTCTCATTTCTTTTTCTGACAAAAACCCATCTGTACCCAATAGGTTTTATGTCTTTAGGTATAATGGTAATAGGTCCAAACACCTTTCGTTTATTAAGCGAATTTAACTCGGCTTTAATAGCACCTTTCCACTTCTCCCAATCATGTCTTTTCTGACATTCAATCATAGACTTTGGT
>CACSLK010027751.1:7013526-7023564 GCA_902706635.1 Striga hermonthica | reverse complement strand
TAGTCAGCATCTAGATCCTTCCTTGGCTTCCTTCTTATCCTTAACTCTTCCTCCATACACTGAGGTGTGTCAAAACTATCGAGAACCACGAACCGCAAGACTCCTTCAGTCGACCCGAGATATTGAGTAAAGTCGACTGGACCATATTCAACCGTTAGTGGACCCTGACACGTCCGACCGTTGTCTTGCCCGAGGTCGACTTATTCTAGTCGACGGGCGTACGTCGACTCGGTCGAGAGCCGGAATTCTTGACTGAGTGTCGTGGAACCTTACTGGCGGAGTCGACTGTGTTTAAGTCGACTTGATAGCTTCGAACCGTGATGATGTGAACCGCTATGAGCCAGTGTGGCTATATCATATATTAAATACTTGTATAAAATAAAATTCACAAAAATGCATGTATAAATAATTAGAAATATATTATTTTATTTTTATATAATCATACATATATTATATTCATAAATTAAATATGTTATAAATAGTTACATTCGACCACATACGCTTATATGAGTTTATGTGATGGTATATTCGTATTAGTTATTATGTAAATACAATAATGAAAAAAGCTACTTGTACAATTATTTTGTACAACATTTTATGACAACATGATGTGGCATGATGTAGATAGTTGAGATGCAACTAAATGTATGGTTAAGATTTGAATCAATGATTGTGATAACTAGTGTTGTCAACTAATGTTGTCAACTATAATTGTACATGTAGCATTGCCCATTTTAAAAAACTAGTAAAATGCACGTGCGTTGCACGTGGTGAAATATTTTTTGCTAATTAATGTTGTGGTAATGAACTAACAATAATTAAATGTAGAATGAAAAGGTATATTATAAATCACCTTATACTACAAATAATAATTGAAGAATGACTTGTGCTTTACCTAATATAGAAGTATCATACTTGTAAGGACCTCCCAACAGAAACTCCTAATTCATATCAGTTTATACTATAAATTGTAAATAAAATTAATTATTGATTTTGAGCTGGAAGATGAAGCAATTGTTAAAAATTAATAATTGATTTTGAACTTGAAGATGAAGCTTGTATATGATAAAGTGTCTTAAATAGTTTGCTTCTAAATATGCATTTTTTAGTAAGAATCTTGGCCTACTGTTCCATTAAAACTTTCTTCACGAAGATATGTGACCGAAGATTATGTTGCTCAGTCTTTTATTATTTCTTTCCAGGTTCGCCTTATAAAGTGTTGTATGGGAATCAAATAAGAAAACTTTATTGTAGTCTTCCATATCATAACAATTGAATTGTGCTTCCAGAATTTGAGTAGTAGGTGATGGCTCACTTCATTGTTTATTATTTTTCCTTTGAAAATACTTGGCGCTTTAGCCTTTCCAAGTGATAAGCTACTTGTAAAATTCCTAGTCCTAAATAATAAAGAACATGAACATAAAGTGCTAGAGATAATTTAACAACGTTTCACGAGTTTAAATGTAAAGCCAATTAACTACATAAAGAATGCAATTAAAATTGTTCTTAAATTTAAATGAATAAAATAAGTAGTTATTATGTTCAACTCTTCTCTTTCTTTATGTTGATGATTTGAGGAGACGATTTTTCTATCATTGTCGTCTTTCTTTATCTTCTCGGCAAAGCGCTTTCTTTTTTGAAGTTGCTTTTTTTTTTTTTTTTTAGATGGCCCCTACTTCTTTTGCGCATCACTTCGGGAATTGGGAGAATTTGATGACCTTTATTTCATTTCATCATCATTTGTAGATTGTAATCTTACAATAGCCTCCAACCATGTCCAGCTGTCCTCTTGAGTTGTAGGCCTAATGATTGATTTGGATTAAAAATTGGAATTCAGTGATTAGTTGCAAGCTAAATCCTCGATAGTAACCAGATGATCCTTTTCCCTAATGGTTATAGAACAAAAAATGAGTTAAATTTGAGTTTATGAAAACGAAAATGAGTCTTATTGAAGATAAATTTACTTACCTGCTTAATGGATATAATGTAGTCGGCAATAGGACACCCCATTTAAACCATTGCGGCATCTTTAAAGTGTAATAGTACCATTGAGATTTGCTTCAATGACATTCAGAACCAACCTATATCTGTAGTTAGTAAATTTCCATTAGTTTGTTTTGTTTATAAAACATAATATAGGATATTTTTTTAGTTTTTCTTATTTCCGTGGAGTTATTTACACGACATTGTTGCACTTTTTACACGTGCTGGTGCCATCATTCTTGTCAACTGAGGATGAACATTTTTTGCTCGACTCATACCATAAAGACGCTTTGTTCAGGGCCTTGTCGACAAATCCCCTTAAACAATAGCATTTTCCCTGTATAGATAAAATGTGTATGGATTTAAATATTTATACCAATGAATATGTTGATTCTTTATAATATTAGTTTAAGTTACCTCAATGAGGTCATCACGATTGTTGTAAATTTGATGCAATGTAATGATTCACATCCTTTATTCTCCCTTCCATTGACGTTGCAATTATATTTGTTGACCTCTCATGTATTTTTAACCTAATAAAAATTATGAGAAGTTAGTTGCAATATTATTTTTAAATAAGTGTGATATCTTTTATATCTGATCAAGAATTTAGAGGATACCATTTGCGCATATGGTTGTTTCTCTCATGGTGTTTTTATTTGAAGAACATATGTTGCACTGGTTTGCAATTGAAATTAGCCTGATCAAAAACATGTGAACAATATAAGAGCAAGAAATGATATGTAGTTAATAAATCACTATAAATCAACACCATCAATAATGGCTCATCGCTAGGTCAAAGCACAAGTTCTACTTATAATAAATAGCTTGAATTAATTTGATATGACACGAGAGATAGTGATCATGTCTTAATTTAATTAATTAATTTAATTGGCCCGATCAGTCATCAAGCATACAAATCGTAAGAAAACGTACTAAATGTCAGTCATCATTCATATTCAATGAAAACATATTGGCCCTATCAGTCACCAAGAATATAAATCCTAAGAAAAACATACTAAATACCAGTCATCATTCATATTAAACAATATTAACTGATAATGTGTGTCGTGGTTATTGCTAATAGAGTATGAGGGCAAGCTCTTATTTTTTCGGTGATATCAAATTACTAATGGCAATAAATGGTCTATCTCCAATCATAATGTGTATGTTGGCTCCTTCATTTTGTCATGTCATCCCATAAAGAGACTATAATGGACGATACCTACAAATACAGTCAGTTCACAATTTTGTTATCATTATTAGTAATTTATAATGACAAATATTATATGTTTGTAAAAAAAAAAAAATATGTACTCTTGGTCCATATATTTATCTCTTTTATGGTTGTATTTGCTCCGGTTGCTTTTGTGGAAATTCTTGATTCTTTGACCTTCTTTACAATCCCACACATATCTAGAAAAAAATATAAATGAAATTTTACTAATAGAGTAAATGAAATTTTACTAATAGAGTGGAGTGCATAGAAATACAAATTTTATAAAATGAATAACATTTAAATACCATTTTTTTTTTCATTTTGATGACGTTTTACGTCGATGTTTCTGAACTTGGTGAGATTATAGGGGATATTTTGTTCTATATTTTCAGCTGCAAGCTTTACGGAGCTTTTGTTGGACCTTTTAAGATGTATTTCTTTTTCCTGATGAATGACCATTTGTGCGAGGCTTTGGGCCATTGCAGAGTCTGCGTATGTTGCATATGCTGCTGATCCTGATAGATGAGATTGAGCCGAGAAGCCCAGACTGCAGCCAGGTAGAATAAGCATAAATGGTAATAACTAAAAAGTTGTTTAAAACCCAAATGATATCTTTTATTAACACCATCTGTGACAAGGAGGTCCCTCACTTGCTCATTGTAAATTTCAATCATCTGAATGGAAACATCATAGCACATGTTGTCTTTTCTTTTCTCCGAGATAAAGAACAAATCACCAAGCGCCCTATAATTTACGCCTAAGTTTTCCTTTGTGAGTTCTTTTGGTCCTGTCTGTTAGGTTGTAGGGTAGAAATTAGATACTTAATGAGGCTACAATACACCAAAAGTCACAGTTTTTGAAAACAACTCTGACTTTTTTTCCTTGAAATAAAGAAATGTTTTGTTGATTTGAAAAGATAAAACACTCACCATTGTGTATGTTTTCCCTGATCAAGTTGGACCATACCCAAATATGCAAATATGCATACATTATACCCATCAAGGACAGAACTAACCAATGGCTGGGTGTCTGAAAATACTTCTGCAAAAATGAAATGGAACAAAGAACATAGAAACTCCTGCTTATTAATTAGGTTGTCAAGAAAGTTAGTTGTGAAAAGATAACTATTTGAAACTTCCATTACCTTGGCTTGCAGATGGACCAAAAACCCTGTTAAAAGCCTTTTTCCATGTTTATCAGACGCAAGTATTGTGAGAGTTTTTTCATATACAACTTCTATTGCGCTAAAAAAAGATGGCTGCCCAGGCAAAAAGGGTCGTATGCAGCAATATACCCTTATATTTCCTATCAATTATGCATGAGACGACATCATCAGAACATAAAACAAAATTTCTTACTTCAATTATGCTTCAGAACCAAAAGAACTTTTTCTTTTTTAAGCTTTGAGGTCTTGTGCTTGATTGTATAGTTTGAGTTTATCCTCTAGGACTTTTTGGTATCCAGAAGCTGCATGAGCCAGATTTTTTAGATGTTTACCTATCAACAAAAAAAAAAAAAACAAAACTCAGTTCGCATTTCATGATTGTTCCCTGTAAAAACATGAATCACAAGTTAAATCCATACCAAAAGTCTCAACTTCTTCTTCATAATTAATCCTTAGCATTTTCATCTATTCTCTTGTGGAATCAAGAGATAATTCCTACATAAATGACATAAATATTCCTGTCTACTTCAAATTGTAGATGTGATGTGTGTTTTAATTTACAGCTAATCACTAACATGGACCAGACCTGTATGCTTCTTTGCTGGTGTTTGACCAAGTTTTTGTGCTTCATAGCGTGTTCTTTCATTTCAAAATTGCCAGAATAATCCTTCTCATTTATTATGTTTGACACTTTACATTAGAACAAAGAGTGAACTCCCATTTGTATATGGAAAGATCTTGTTTCTACAGTTAATGACTAATGTAAATGGAACCTGTATGCTAGTTTCTGGTGTTCAACCAAGTCCTGGTCCTTCATAGCTTGTCCATCCAATTTATCATTGCCATTGTCATACCAACTCTGCCCTTTCATCACACTAAGAGAAGTGTCCCACAAGTATGAGAAACCATAACGAACAAATAAAATGTGAATTTTTTTTTTTTAATTTTGGAAGTCAATTTTGTGCATCTTACTGTAATCATACTATTGTAAGTTTAACACAAGCACAAGCACAAGCATGAAATTAAAATAGCACTGTCAATTTATTTATTATTTATAATTAGCTAAATCTCATATGCAAACTTGTATGAAATAGCAAAAGGAGTCAAAAGAATAAACCAAAAACAAATCATATCATAACAAAGTCATTAGCCAAAAAGCACACTTAATTAAAATCACTAATTTTTTAAGGTTAGCAAGAACTCTGAACTGGATGTTACAGCTTTTCGAATAACAAAGCAAAGCATACTATATACCAAATCATGAAATAAGAATTGAAGCAACAAGCTGTTAATTGACATTCTAAGCCAATTAGATGCACTAACCCTTTATTCTGTTGATAATACAGATATCTTAGAAGTTGGTGTATAAATAATTGATTAAACAATATACCAAATTTCAACAACTATGTCATCAAATACCAAAGCCCATTCAAAATCTCTCTACTGGCAGATTTTGCATTCAAGCTACTGAATAAAAAAAAAAAATTAAAAAAAAAGAAAAAGAAAACTATACATTACTTGCACAGTGGGCCGACTGGGAAGTCGGGTGAAGGACATCTTGAAGAGAACTGAATTTTCAGTCGGCCGCCGATGGAGGAACGTCGCTAATTCAGTGGCGTGCGATCGAGCGACAGAGCTCGGGTGAAGGAGATCCTGAAGGCGTTGAATTCTCAGTCAGCCGTCGATGGAGGAGACGTGAAGATATTGATTTTGATCGACGGAGAGGTCTCTTACCGATTTCGAAGCTTGGGTGAACGATTTGGCGAGGTCGGTTTGTGTAGGATTTAGGTGCAGGATTTGACGTCGCTTTGTGAAGGATTTGGTAGCAGATTATGAATGCTTTATTGTTAGGACATGATTTAGGACTCTATGTTTAATATTAAATTATAAAATTAATTTGACAAAATAAGGGTAATTTAGGAAAATCAAACTTTTACAGATTCATTGGCACATTTATAATAGTATCCCGTAGGCTGAGGAGCAAAAGGAGGAATCCGCCCGAGGAGGGGCTTGCGTCTGATTAGCTAGTTGGTGAGGCAATAGCTTACCAAGGCCATGATCAGTAGCTGGTCCGAGAGGATGATCAGCCACACTGGGACTGAGACACGGCCCAGACTCCTACGGGAGGCAGCAGTGGGGAATTTTCCGCAATGGGCGAAAGCCTGACGGAGCAATGCCGCGTGGAGGTAGAAGGCCCACGGGTCGTGAACTTCTTTTCCCGGAGAAGAAGCAATGACGGTATCTGGGGAATAAGCATCGGCTAACTCTGTGCCGATTGAAATAGAGTAAAAAAAAAATCAATGAAAATTCATACAACAATAAAATTCAATGAAAATTCACACAACAATAAATAATGGTAATTGAAATCATTAAATCCATTAAATTTCAATGTAATTTAATTTGATATCTGATGGAATAACCAATGAAATTTTATAATGAATGTTATACTAATGAAGTATCCATTGAAATTTTCAGTGGAATAACATATCGTTGAATTTTCATTGTAATATAATATTTTTTTTATTCCTTCTTAAATATTTATTTTTGTGTATTATTTTTGTCATCCCCAATTCTTGCACCCTGTTGTCTGCGGGAAGTTCCCGATTTCACATAAACTGGGCCCACATGTTCTTCACCCTCAACACTATTAAATGAAATTACAATATTGCCATTATAAAATCCTTTAACACTATTAGATTACAAAGTTGCCATTATAAAAATGATAAAATAAGGTTATTTTAGGAAAAACATATTTTTACAGATTCATTGGCTCTTTTATAATAGTATAGATTTAAAATATTTTAGTACTATCATAAATAAGAAGAAAAAATCAATACAAATATTAAAACTTTTTTTATATAAAATAATAATAAATGACAATATAAGATGATAATTTAATTTCATTCACGTCTTATTCCTTCTGCATACTAAATACATCAATAGAAAAATCTAGTTCATTCCATTCTTCAACTCATTCACTTCTTATCAAATTTCATTTCATTGTCATGCCATTAAATTTCCAATGGTTTTGAACTAAAAGTGGTTAATTTTTTTATTTTTTATTTTTTTAAAAAGGTTTTTACCGATATTCATTAAGTTGGAACTTGGTATACTAAAGGTGAAAAGTAGGTATACTATATACAATGCAAAATTTTGCAGCCTAATATACAAGGAATGGATCCATAGACATGAAAATCACTAAACAGAAGACAAGCTCGAAACCTTTCACTTGAAAATGCATTGTTAATTCAGAATTTTATTGTGATTTAAATACAAATAAACTCTCCATCTCTAGCAAGATAGAGATAAAAAACAATCATACAGGTGGAGGCGGCAAGTCTATCAAGAGCCAAAACCCAACGCAGTCTTGCGAATCCAAGTCATTCTGAATAGCAAGAAAGTGTAGGCCCCCACAGCCCTTTTTAGCTGCCTCCCAAGCTTCTGCTTCACTTGTTGTCACTGCCGTTTTCTTGTACGTCGCGTAAATGTACCGTGTTGATATCCCCACTGACAAGACTAAGCAAGCTCGGCCCGTATCAGCCTCAACCGAACACACTTCTAAGCCATTCATCCACGCTGCAGGAGTGAATATGATGAAATTAGTGTTTATTGCTTAATTTGCAAGAATTATACATCTGACATATATATATTACCTGCTAATGGTTTTGCTCGTGAAGATGCAACTGCAAGTCCAGGAATTAATGTATTGTCACCAACTTCTATCCCCAAAAGATCCCAATCCAAACTTGCACCAAATCTCGTCTCTAAAGACGACGCCTCTTCTCGAACAGCTGAGATGAGAAAAAACACTCTCGATTGTAAAGCATCAGTTATAGAAATAAAGAAAAATAAAGAGTGTTCAGTTAACTTGAGATTTTCAAAACAATTAAAACTCCTGGCTTCATGAGGAAGATGCACTCATTTTTACCCCCAAAGACTTACATTTGGCTATTTTTTAGTGTTTTTGAATACTACCTTAAAATCTCTAAGTTGTAATCACCTTAAGCAAAAGGTGTTGTCCGAAAAAAGAGAACTTTGAAAGGGTAGAGAGAAACAAAAGATCGGTGGGAGTTGTAGTGTACAACCATTCTGACTCAAGACTTTAGTCAGAGGTCGAGTAACTATCTCAATTTGAATTCGTGGGGTACCTGAAAATGGTAACTGCACAAAAGCCCATTTTTCTCCATATAAATTATCGGGAAGTTCCATTGGGAAAGGATTATTCAGCGTGAGAAGTGGCTTTGATCCTTTTTGAAACCCAGGGTGGCGAGTGTACACTGTCTCATAACGTTCTTCAAGCCACAGAACTAAAGATAGACACTGCAGAAACAACATATAAGACATACGACTTTGGGGTCAGAAAATCAAGAAATCTCACTAAGCAATAGACTACTCAGACTCCATTGTGGGAATTCAGTTCATCATCTACTCTATGAAACAGTCAAAATAAATTAATTTATTCAAGAAATGCCATCAGATATATCCTACAGAAATTACTTAAGCTCTTGCCAGACAAATTTAAATTGGTACCCATTTGGATGCACCGTGCACGGAAATTGTTTACTTCTTGAAATATCAAACAGTGCACCATCGTATAATGAAATGAAGAAACAGCATACGGATACAATTCTCTTCGTCTAAGTAAGTTCAATGAATAAGAGTTTACACAACCTCCTCACTTTTAAGTCCAGCTCTTTCAGAAGTAATTCAATATACTTTCGTCTTACAAACTTTTCATTCCACACGATAAATCCCCCAGCCGTGTTCTTTCCACCGATAGATTAGTTCACCGATAGATTAGTTGGACTTCCAAAGCACAAAAACCGTAGGTAAAATCGGAATTACTCACCCGTTTACTTGGGACAGGCTTTATACAAAGATCACCGCAAGCTCTTGTTATAATTGTCTGCATCTGTGACCTATATATCCACCACCAAAAAGCACACACACACACCATCAACTCCAACGCACATAGATTCTTCTTAAAGAACTTACAAATACCAACTTAAAACTATATAATTCTCCAAATTAACAGACACCCAATTTTCCCAGATTTTCAAATATCAGCTCAACAACACTCACCTGAAAAACCGAATTTTCTCGGGCAAAGACACACCGAGTTCATCGCAAATTGAAGCTATAGAATTCTTCAGAGTCACACTATTGATAACGTTGTTAGGGAAATACTTTGTGTACTGAAGGGAAAGTGAAGCATCACAGACGACAAGCTCCCAAATCCTTTTACCCCTAATATCAAGAATCGGCCTCGAACAAAAATCTACCTCCCACTCTGTGATTTTCTCCGGATTTGCTTCGGGGTCCAAATAGCTCAGTTCTGAGGTGGGGTCATCGTCTTCTTCTTCTCCTCCTCCTCCTTCGTCTCCGGTTTCAGGCTGTAAAGGGGTGGAGAAAACTGAACTTTCAGAAACTGAACGACAAGGTGGAAAATGGAGGTGTTTTTTCCTCAGATTTTTACTTTGGAATGAGCTTTCTAGGTTTTGGGGAAATTGGGATAAAGGGGTTTTGGAAATGGAAACGAAATTCGTGATGGGGTTTTTGATCCTGGTGGAGTTGAAGCTTAAGGTAGCCATTAATGGCTCTTGCTCTGTGTGGAGTAGAAAGAGATGATAGGAGAGTAGGAACAGTGTTAGCAAGGGTTCTTTTTTTTTTT
>CACSLK010027751.1:6995593-7013521 GCA_902706635.1 Striga hermonthica | reverse complement strand
TTTTCTTTTTTTCAGAACTGTTAAATTAGTTATGCACCACACATGACTCTTTAGATTGGATTTGTTTTTGTTATTATCTCTCTATATGTTAATTCACAACGTGCTGAGTTTAAGTGACAGAATCGCATGCTTCGGGATCTTATGTGACAACATTACATGCTTTAGTATAATATAATTTACTTCCAGTTCAAAAATAATTAGGTCCGGATTGTCCATAAATATACTGATTATTTATGGTTATGTTACATGTATTAATTGTATTTTAATATCATTTTTTATTATGACCATTGAATTGTAATTATATTTTGAAATTTAATTACTTTTGTAATTTTTTTTTATCAATTTTACATATATAATATATCAAATTAATCATCTTTTGATAAACTTCGATTTAGCATCTATATTGTATGTATCTCTTTATAACAATAATAAAATTGTTTTAATATTAAATAGAAAAATAAAATTGCTTATCAATTAATATATAACACATGTAAATCACACAAATAACAAGTATTATTCGTCTAAAATATATAATAATATATATTTTATTTAAAATTTAAAATAAGTTTTTTCATTAATTTTAAAATTTAAGGATAATTTTAGCTCCCGTTTAATACACGGATATTGTACTAGTTATTTTTAATTTATACAGTGAAAAAAAAATTAATGAATACATTTTTGACGCACAGAGACCGAAAGAGGAGAATAAAAAATGCGAGTTAGAGTCGTAAATAGTAAAAAAAGTTCCGTTGCCGGGACTTGAACCCGGGTCTCTCGGGTGAGAGCCGAGTATCCTAACCACCTAGACTACAACGGATTCGTGAATATTGTACACAACAACCTATACTCAACAGAGCTAATCGTTCAACTCACCTCACTACAAATGGCAAAACCGGGGTCCTCTATATGGAGCTTGGGTACGAAATGATCATAGCTCATGGCTCTCCTAGGCTTCCGTCACGGTTGAGCCCTCTCTCTCTCTCTCTCTCTCTCTCTCTTTATTTATTATTACTATTTTTTTTTATTTTTTTTTTTCAATTTTGGTGATTCAATAGCTTCAGCGTTCTTCTCGATGTGTTGAATTGTTTGCTTTACGTGTGCATTAGGTTATACAAAGTTACACATTTTCTCAGGGTTTTAGAAGAGTTTATGGAGGAAATTGTGGGTTTTGATCCTGTATTGATTTAATTGTGAAGCTAATTATCTTGTGAATTTTGACAATTTAAATTGGGAGCTGGGGTTTTGTTCTTTCGACAATTTAAATTTGAATATCGGAACGGAAAATGTATGAACATTGCTTGAGTTTATTAAAGTTTCTTCAATGGGGAATGGACTAATCTAGATCATGATGATATTATGTGGTGGAGAGTTTCAAGTATAAGTTAACCGGGTCTAGTATATTGTTCAATCGATTTTTTCGTGGTCTCGGTTGATTGTCATCACAAAAAAGTCCATCTTTTCATTTATCTTTCATTTTCTGTTTGATTTGTGCTAGAACATAGTGCTTCCAAGCATTATTAGATAGGTCATAGCCTCATAGTTGTGGCAATATTGTGTTGTTTCTTAAGATGTCTGCATGCATATCATCTAATCAAACTCTGTATGTTATGGTAATTTATTTTCCTGATTTGACAATATCAAGGTTTGCAGTAGGTTTTGATGCTGGGGAGGAGCATAGTGAATGTCTATTGGGTTAAATGACTAATAAAGTGTTGCTGATGAGGAAACTAATGAACCTAGCGAAGCGAATGGGTTAAGCTTAAAATGATGATCTCCACCGAGTGAAAAAACATGCAGGTATGAATTTATCTTCTCATCCATGCTCTTTTTTAGTCTCTGCACTATTTTACTTAATTATGTATTTTTGAAGTTCTCTATCATGTGCATTCTTTGTGCGTTCGGTATCAACTAGTTGTGTTCCTTCATTGTCATAAACCATCTGGTTATGCAGGCAAAGTCATATAACCAATATATCTCGCTGTAAGCTGTCCGTGCGATTGTATGATGTTTTGACCCTCGTAACTTGATGGTCTGTTTTTGATGTCTTCACATAATCTGAAGTTCAGTCTCTTGTTTTTCTGTAGGAGCAAGAGTTTGCCCATAATCTATCTTATATAAAATGTTATGTTCAAAATACGATCACTGTGCTGGTCTATTTTCTGTCAAACATTGTTATGTGTTGTCTGCCCGTTTGTGATACTTTTTTCACTTACCTAGCAACCTCTTCTACTTCTACTATCTTCATAAAAGTCGTAGTGGTTTTTATTGGGAATTTATAGGAACAAGAATGACTTCGGTATCTATTTTCTATCAAAATTTATGTTCGAAATACAAACAATGCGCTAGCTGTTTCTGTCAATTTGGCAGCACTACTGCTGCTGTCTTTTATAGGATATAGGGACCAAAAGAAGGACTTGCACATGGTCTTTATCGACCTTGAGAAGGCTTATGACAGAGTACCGAGAAATGTCATGTGGTGGGCCTTAGAAAAGCACAAAGTCCCATCTAAGTACATTACCCTCATCAAGGATATGTACAAGGATGCGATGACGTGTGTCCGAACATGTGGGGGCGATACCAGCGACTTCACAATTAAAATAGGACTATACTAGGGGCCAGCAATGAGCCCTTATTTATTGCCTTGGTGATGGATGAGGCCACAAGGGACATACAAGGTGATATCCCTTGGTATATGCTCTTTGCTGATGATGTGGTGCTAGTTGACGAGAGTAGGGCAGGGGTAAATAAGAAGTTAGAGCTGTGGAAGGACACGCTAGAGTCGAAAGACTTCAAACTTAGTACGACGAAGACCGAGTACATGACGTGCGCTTTCAGCATGGCTACTCACGGTGATGGTGACGTTAGCCTTGACGGGAAAGTGGTGGCCAAGAAGGAGACTTTCTGGTATTTAGGATCGATGCTACAAAAGGATGGCGGCATTGATGAAGATGTTAGGCATAGAATTGCAGCCGGTTGGTTGAAATGACGTCAAGCTTCGGGCGTTCTCTGTGATAAGAGGGTGCCACAAAGTCTAAAAGGTAAGTTCTACAGGACGGTGATTCACCCGGGATGCTATACGGTGCTGAATGTTGGCCTACAAAAATGTAACATGTCCAACAACTAAGTGTAGAAGAGATGCGTATGTTGCGTTGGTTTTGCGGGCACACAAGAAGGGATAGAATCCGGAATGAGGATATTCGAGATAGGGTCGGGGTGACTCCAATTGAAGAGAAATTGGTCCAACATCGGCTTAGGTGGTTCGGACATGTCCAACGGAGGCCTCCTGATGCACCAGTGCGTAGGAGAGTTCTACAGCGGGTCGATGATATTAAGAGAGGTAGAGGTCGGACTAAACTCACTTGGGAAGAGTCGGTTCAGAGAGACTTTAAAAATTGGAATATCTCCAAGAATTTAGCGGTGGATAGGAGCGCTTGGAGGCTAGCGATCAACGTGCTGGAACCGTGACTTTTGCTCCTTTCTCTTTTGCTCTAATCTCTTCCTTTTGTTTTGTTTTTGTTTTGAGTTTTGTTTTGTTTTGTTTTGTGCCCTTTTTTTGTGTTTCTCTTACCACTGTTTCTCTTGGGTTTCATATCTAGCCTACCTACCCCAACTTGTTTGGGATCAAAAGGCTTTGTTGTTGTTGTTGTACTGCTGATGTCTTTTGAACCCTTTTTGATCCTCTTAACTTGCTCGTAAGTATTCAATGTATTTATAAGAGTCGTAGCTATGCACCTTATCTTCTCATAAGTTTCAGAATCAGTTAATTATCTATGTTCGGCTAAAAGTTATCTTTAAAATACACGAGCTATGCATGATAATTTTTGTCCAGTTTTGCAACAACTTAGCATATTGTTTTCTGTCTTATACACCTTTCTAAAATACTCGTTGTGTTTCGATCTTCACCAAAGTTGTCGATATGTATCTTGGAGATTTGTATGAGCAAGAATTAGTTCAATACCCATTTTCTATTAAATAATTATACTCAAAGTACAAACACTATGCATGCTGTTTTCTGTCAATTTGACAGCAGTATTGCTGCTGAGAGTTGAAGTATTTTCATTGAAGATTTCACAGAGTTGTGACCTTATATCTTTCTTTTCCATAATTTAAAAAATTATTCCCTAAATGTATTCTCTAGTAAAACTTATTGTCATTATACATGGACTGCGCATAGGTGACTGCTCAGGTTTTTCAACTGCAGGGATGTTCTACTTAGGTTTGGTTTTCGTCCTTTGAACATACTTGTCTCTAAGAATCTACTCAATAGTTTTAGATGTGTCTCTTCAGACCATATTGGAGTAGGAATAACTTCTATATGTGTTTTCTATTTGAAGTTATGTTTAAATTACAAATATTGCATCCGACTGTTTACGGTCAGATTTATCAACAGCAAGTCAGTTTGATTTTATCTAGTTTTCACCCTTTTAACCTGCTCTTGTGTGTTTGGAGTCTGCATAAGAATTGTGTGTTGGTGTCATAGGGGTTTGTAGGAGCAATAGTCACTTCAATGTGGATTTTCTAGTTGAAGTTATATTCAAAATTTGAATGTAGCGCCTGGTTGCTTACTGTTAGATAATATATTTAAAGCCGAACAAACAATTAACTAATTATCCTTGTGGTACGTGTGTTAATGAACATAGAATAACGATTTAATAGTTTACGATGGTAAATTAATGTATTAGCATATTAGTTGCGAAAAAATGAAAGGGAGCCTTTGAAGGTACAAACTTAACTCCGTTTTCTGTAGATAATTTGGAATGAGATGTAGTTTGCTGTTGGATTGGAATTAATTTCTGGTATTGTGGGATCATTGCTTTGGTCTAGTGACATATGCAGTAATTACAAATGCAACTTAAAGCGATTCATGATATCTATTTGCCTTACATGTGGAAATGCTGAGGTGCACTTTTATGATTCCATGAACAAATGTGGGGGTGTTTTAACTTTTAACCTCTGTATTTCATTTCATGACATCATTTGTGAATACATCCACCAACTTATAGATTTATTAGATGTCCATATGATAAGTTTCTCTTTTTTCTGTTCTCTTAGTATTTGACATATGTAGAGAATCTACGGATATTTAATATACATTGTCACTAACCATCGAATCGCTGAATTGTTCTCACCGGGCGCCACAACCGCCACATGACGAGAGGAATATAAATTTGTATTACATTTTATCCCTTTATTTAAAAAACACCCTAAAAAGTAAACAAATTCTGAAATGAATTACCAACTCGGTTGAGTCACAGGTTGGTTTTTTTTTTTTTTTTTTTTTTTTTTTTTGGGTGCTATTAGCAACCTGGAGTAGAATTTAGTTGCAAGGTCTGGTTGAGGTTTTTGCAAACAGCATGAACTTTTGCTCCAGCTGTTAGGCCACTTAGCTTCACGTTTTCTTGTACGATATTTCTGCATGGAAACGAGCGATCGCAATCGAAGGTTATTGCTGCATTTGTAGCACTCGTGCCGCTTATGTCTCTGTATATTATGTTCTCTACTTGTACTCCTGTTTCCTGCAAATTATATATTTTCATAAAAGTAAACAAATGGTTATGCTTATTGGATAAATTATATTTTTCCTTTTCTCTCTAACTTAGAAGTATTTGCTGATTGGTTCGAGTTATTGATCCTAACATTATGAGAGACATCTTTTGAGTATATATATATATATATATATATATATATATAGGTTTGTATTTTACTTGAAATAGAAACTGAAATCCCTCCAAATAATTTTAAAATTACTAAACTTTGTAATCTATTATGAATATTTTATAGAAATCTCGCCTCTACAAATCGATTAATCAATTTATAGTATTTGGTTTACAAACACACCCTAAATGTTCGAATTTATGGTACAAAGTGAGCAATTTTATTTTGGTATGAAATGTCCGAATTTAAATGGTATGAAATTTATTTGGTATGGATTGAAGTGTATTTGAAAATTTTGAAAACAAATTAAGTGCTATAAATTTTATTTGTTATCGGTGTGAAAGTCGAATTTTAGGTTGATTTGTTATAAAATAAAAGTGATATAATATTTAAAGTTTAGCATATTCCCATAATAACTTAACAATGATAATTCAACAAATTTGTATGTATTAGTCTTGAAAATTAGAAAGATTTTTGAACAAATATTGGTTAATAAAATTTAAAATTTGTAATTTAATTCAAGAGAATTAGTTGATAAATTTGAATGATAAAGTAACCGACAACAAATCTAGAAAATTTACTGTGTAGTTCAAATTTGGTTCCAAATTTAAAAGTCAAATAAGTAAATATTCATAACTTACGGGTCAATATTAACTTGGACGTAAATGATATAGTCAATTATTTATAGTTTGATAAATTACTCAACTACTTAATTTTTTTTTATTTTTATAGCTTATACAAAAATAAATTCATTTTAATTAATGAAACAATATAATTTTTATAATTATAGTTATTGTTCACATATATTTTTATATGTATGATACTGTTTACAAAAATACTTATTTTATGGAATAACATTATAGTCAAATCAAAATTTTGAATAAAATTTTTAAAATGACACTTATTTTGAAATGAATAAAATATAATTTATTTACATGTTCATACGGATTGTGTACTAAATTTTAAATAGATTATGTAATCTTTACGCAATTTGAATTTATTTAGTATTTTTAATAAATTAATATATGTAAATTGTATTACGTATTGATTCCATACTTTGAATTTATAAATATTGTTTAATGAACATTTTTAGTTTATAAATATTAATGAATATCTCTTACTCATGGGATTCATACTAGTTCTACTTTGAGAAGATTAGTAGTTTCTAAAATAGCACAACTGGAAGCATCAATACTTGCTTGAATCACACAACATACCAGCGTTTGGCAATTTTCGTTTCCATCGCAATAGTTTTGATCTATGATTATGGGATTGGACACATTCTTCATCTTAATATTTTCGAACACTATGTTTTCTGCATAGCCACTCCCTCCCTGCATAAAATATGCATGTAATTACTATTTATATGTATGTATTTATAGTAAACCTTCATTTAACAATTGGAAGTATTTAATTTTGAAGAGACAGACACATTATGGATTATTAATGTATTTATTAAAACACGGTTTTTACACACACACACACACACACACACACACACACATATATATATACATAGAGTAGTTACATACATATCAGCAAAACTTAATTAATAGCGTGTTTCTTTTTATTGGTGGATAAATAAATATTGTTTCGATATGTATTCAATCCCACCCTACCGGCCAAGTCTTTATTCGTACTCCATACATGGTTCCTGTCAGCATTACCCCCTTCACATATATATTTGAAACATAACTTGTTGAGTTATCTTCACCTAAACTTCCAATGCTGCCAAAATAAAGAAATTTAGAACATTAAATCTATGGGTTTTTTACTCAAATTCATCGGTATGTTTATTCAGAAAATAAAAAAATATTAAATATTATTTATACACTAGGAATTTATTACATTGCCTCCAAAATATACCTGATGCCATGTCCGGGCCCACACGTTATATTGCTCAATTGAACATTAGTTGTTCCATTTACTATGGAGACACAGTCATCACCTAATCCAAACCAAAAAAGATCAATAATCATCACTAGGCCATATATGTTAGCAAGATTTATTAATGTTTTGTTTTGGTCAGAATCAGAGATACATACAGAATGACTTCTGATCATTGAACAGTAAACTTTTGCTGCAGTTGGTCTTACCTGTTCCTATTACACAATCATGAACATTGACATTTGATGTCCTTGTGAAGTGAAGTCCATCTGTATTGGGACTACTTTCTGGTGCTACTACCATTAGATTTGAAGCCTCCACACGATTACAGTCTTGAAAATGCACATGCATTTGTTGTGCATTCATTGTCTTTAAATCGCTTACTTTAAGATTTGTGCAATTATCAAATGTCAGAGCCTGTCAGGAAAAAGGACAAAAACAAAAAGAATTTAGGATCCTGGGCAGAACATTCCTAAACACACAAGTAAGAAGAGAAAGGAAAAGGAACCTAGAAATGTACCGTTGGTGCACTTTCGGTTTGGCAAGGCTTCCACGTAAACAAAAAATATGCATGTCAGTAACATATCCATAACTTTCTGCTGTAAAAATGATCAAGCAAAATTATTTTTCCATTTGTATGTATACCTGAGTGTTCTTGATTTTACACGAATTAGCCCACCACAATACCCCATTACCATTAACGGTTCCACCACCAAAAATCTCTAAGTTTGTTACATTCTCAAACTTTATCCAGAGTCGATGGGGGAACGTGTACATTTCAGTAAAAGCTTTTATGGTTCCACGTATCTACAAAATTAAAGAAAATAAGTATAGGTAATTGGTTGATTCTAAATATCTAATACCGTATTTCCTTGTAGAATGTAACTATGGAAGTTGCATCTGCATGCAGAAACTTACCTCCATAGAAATGCTGCTTCGGCAGGGACCAGTAAAGTTTATATGCCTAATATAGTAAGTTTTTCGTTCAGGCACCAATATTTTTGCTGGCCTTGAAGAACAACAAGCTCTGTCCCAAGCATTCTTGAATGCCTGCAACAATTTTTTTTTTTTTAATATTATTTTATTTTAGTTTTAGTATAAAATATTAACTGATAAATTGTTGAAGTGAAAGTTACTCAGCTGATTTTAACTACTTAAAAACTCACTTCTATCCCCTTTTTCAAGCCCAAAAATGAGCACAGAGATGAAAAACATGTACATATATTATCAGGAAAATTTTGCTTCTCATAAATGTACCTGGAAATTATCTGTATTATTGACGTCTGCTTTGGCTCCAAAGTCGTCAACATTGAGCACCAGTTGACCAGCATTTTGTGTAGATGATGAATTAGAATTGTGTGTAGATGATGAGTTAGAACTGTGTGCAGATGATGAATTAGAACTGTGTGTAGATGACGAGTTAGAATTGTTTGCAGATGATGGATTAGAATTGTGTGCAGATGATGGATTAGAATCGCTTGCAGATGATGAATTAGAATTGGGTGTAGATGATGAACTAGAACTGTTTGCAGATGATGAACTAGAATTGTGTGTAGATGATGAATTAGAATTGTGTGTAGATGATGAATTAAAATTTTGTCCAGACGACGAATTTTTGCCATTGGAACTTTGTGGAGGTGGTTTCGAAACTCCGAGAGTTGAACTCATGTACCTGGGGTTTCTGCCGAAACAGGGGAAGAATGAGCATAATAAAACGATGAAAACCGTGACGAATAATTCAGTTCCTAGCCTCATTTTAATTCATATATTTCTTTCTTGTGCAGGTTATTGAAAATGGAGGTAAAGGAAGTTTTCTCTGTAGTTATGTGAATTTGGAGCCAAGCACACTTATATAGAGGTAGATATAATTGTTCGTTGAATTTTGCCGCATATCTCATGATGATCAGCTGAAGTTGCATGTGTGTAGTATTTATAGAGGACAACATAATCTGAATATGGCTGCTTTCAAGAATCAATATATTATTTCACTCTTTCTTTGAGACTTTTCTAATAGATTGACCAACAATAGTGGGTTATGGCGGGTAGTTGACTCTTTAGGAATACGAGTAAAATGTAGTTTTAGTCAATGTATGTTTCACTATCCTAACTTTTTCATCCTCCTTGAATTGCGTTTTTTATTTTCGTCCCGTATGTTTGGAAAAGGGTTACAAAAAGGTCCTTTTTGGTCCTTTATGTCCAATTTCGTCGAATTTTTTTGCAACCTTTTTGCAAACATACGGGACGAAAATATAAAACGCAATTCAAAGAGGACGAAAAAGCTAAAGTAGTGAAACATACAAGACTAAAAATGCAATTTACTCTAAGAATATTTCAACTTAAAGGAAAAATATGGAGGTTGGTTAATGAGGGTTAGTGCTTTGTTACCAACATACAAGCCAGAACTATTAGCGCATGTGTGCATAATTTGCATCATAATATTATTTGCACGAAAGTGGCAACAAAAATTAATTTGTTTCATCTTGTGATTGAGTATTTGGGGTCAACTTGGAGGGCTTGTTTGGGCTGCGAGTGAATGAGAGCTTGGGAAAATAGCAATGAAATAGTCAATAGCCTATTATCTTATCGACTTGGCCGCTTTAAAATCTTAAAATCATGTCGACTTTTATTTGTGTAAGAAAATGGCATTTGAGTGTGGCGATATGGGATTCGAAACAAACTGCAAAATAGTTACTTCACCTTGCTAGACAACTTAATTTGTGTTCATTATATACATGCAAAGATGAAATAATCTCTCTTTTTGAAAACTAGACACACACATGTATATATATTATTTTTCTTCTATTTCTCATGTTTAAAGCAGATTCCAAAGTTTAGAGGCATGTCATAATAGTAATGATGGGGACATGAAAAAAACTCCTCTTGGGAGTTTGAGCTAATTACTACAACAAGAAAAAAAAATGAAGATTACAAACACTTTGTTTGACATTTGGTTCCATCTTACATTATTCTTCTTTATAGGCAGTAATCATTTTAAAAAATCACATGGTATAAAATTATTTCGTAATATGTGTGGTGACTATAACATTAAGCAATATTTTGTATTTATGAATGGTTGTAATTGGCTTGAAATTAGAGTAGCTCAATTTTTAAATGTTATTTCTCGAACTTCAATCATCGAACAAGTCGAATTATAAAAATAAAAAAATATAAAAAAATCGATGAAAACTAAAAGGAACTTCGAGTTCTAGGGACAATGACAATTTTAGAATTTTTAACCTTGCCATGAACTTTAACTTCAAGTGCAATGATGATTTAAAATTTTTTTAAGTCGTGCAATGATACAGTAATCGTGATAGCTCGGTGAACTGGCCTAGACGGTTAGTTCGGGTATGACCGGTATAAAAGAGCTTTAGTTCTATGTCATCGCTTGACCTCGACAAGGAGCTCAGTTTAGTAGCCCAGGGTACGAGTCGACTTGAATGAATGAATGAGGAGCTGAGCTCCATATGGAGCTCGGGCAGATGAGGAGTCGATGTGACCTTGAAATGTATGGGCGAAGGTCCTAGTTCCGACCTGGGAAGGGCCTGTGGTGGATAGGCCACGGGGTCGCTATGACGACCTAAGGACATAGGAGTCGTGGCAGGAGAAGGAAGCGAATCCTCGGGGTCGCTATGACGACCTAAGGACCTAGGAGTCGTGGCAGGAAAAGGAAGCGAATCCTGGTAAGGATGGCAAGTGTATAGAGCTTAAGATCTTAGAGACATGTCACACTAGGATCTCTTTACTAGTAATGAGGCACTTGGACAGGAAGATAACCTTCATATAAAAAAAAGAGGTCACTAGGTTGTATTTTAACTTAACGCATATTACACCTTATCATACATTCTTATCATATTCATAAGAGAGACCTGACTTGAGCGTCGGTTGTTTTCCGTCGAGACCCCTCTTCGGCATGTTTTGCAGGTCACTGTAGCTTAAGGTGGAAGGTGGTTTGTGTTGTGCTAGTCTAAACACGGTCTGAAGGCAATTTGTGTATCATTTGAGCTAATTACTACAACGAGAAAAAAAAATGAAGATTACAAACACGTTGTTTGACATTTGGTTCCATGTTACATTATTCTCCTTTCTAGGCAGTAATCATTTTAAAAAATCACATGATATAAAATTATACAAGTTATTTCGTAATATGTGTGGTGAGTATAACATTAAACAAACTTCTGTATTTATGAATGGTTGTAATTGTCTTTGAAACTAGAGTAGCTCAATTTTTAAATTTTATTTCTCTGAACTTCAATCGGTCGAACAAGTCAAATTATATATAAAAAAGAACTGGTGAAAACTAGAAAGAACTTCGACTTGTAGTGACAATGACAATTTTAGAAGTTTTTTAACCTCGCCAAGAACTTTGACTTCAAGTGCCAATGGCGATTTCAAAACTTTATTAGTCGCACCATGATATAGCATCCGTGATAGCTTGGTGAACAGGCCTAGACGGTTAGCTCTGGTACGACCAGTCCAGGAGAGTTTCAACTCGACGCTAGGGCTTGATCTCAACATGGAGCTCGATTCAGTAGCCCAAGGTACGAGTCGACCTGAATGTTGAGCTCTTCATGGAGCTGAAGCGGATGAGTCAGTACGACCAATAAATTGTATGGGCAAAGGTCGTAGTTTCAATCTGGTGAGGGCCTGTGGTGGATTGGTCACGGGGTCGCTATGACGTCCTAAGGACCTAGGAGCCGTGGCAAGAAAATGAGTTGAATCCTGATAAGAATGAGAAGTGTATCTCGCCAAGAAGCGTAAGATCTTAGAGACATATGCTAGGATCTCTTTCTTAGAAATGATGCTACTTAGACAGGAAGATAACCTCCATATAAATGGAGGTCACTAAGTTCTATTTAAATTATTGTCATATTCACGAGAGAGACCTAACTTGAGCATCAGAAGTTTTCTGTCGGGACCCCACCTCTGCATGTTTTGCAGGTCACTGTCGCTTAAGCAGGAAGGCGGTTCGTGGTCGTGTGGTCTAAGCACGGTCAAAAGGCAATTTGCGTATAATTTGAGCTAATTACTACAACGAGAAAAAAAAATTAAGATTACAAACACATTTGACATTTGGTTCCATCTTACATTATTTCCTTTATATGCAATACTCATTTTCTAAAATCACATGATATAAAGTTGTTTCAGTTATTTTGTAATATGTGTGGTGACTATGACATTAAATGAAGTTTTATATTTATGAATGGTTGTAATTGGCTTGAAATTAGAGTAGCCCAATTTTTAAATTTTATTTCTCTAAACTTATCGAACAAGTCAAATTATATATAAAAGAAATTGGTCAAAACTAGAAGGAACTTCGACTTCTAGTGACAACGACAATTTTAGAAATTTTTTAACCTTGCCAAGAACATTGACTTCAAGTGACATGACGATTTCAATTCTTTTTTAATCGCACCATTATACAGCTGTTTGTCCCATTTTTTATGCATTTTTCGTATGTGTTTTGCCTTTCTTTTTTTCCTCATTTTAGGTCTTTTCTTTTGTTTTAAGTTCATTTTGTGTTTTGTTGCGTGTTTTTCTTTATTTTGGCTTTTTTCTGTGTTTTCGTTTGTGTTTCTTAGTTTTCTCCGTTTTCCTTTTCATTTTTGTTGTGTAGGTCGGGAGGTTTGGGTGGATATGATGTCAAGGATAACTTGTCCATGGAAGCATATATAACTAGAAGGGTTCGTTGGCAACGCGTAGGAAAAAACGGTACTCAATTCCGAGTTCGGACGAGCTCAAACGTGTCGAATCCGTAAAGTCACTCGCCCAGCGCCGCGCCCAGTGCAGCGGCCGGACAGAGAGCTGTCCAGAGTGACCCGCCGCGGCGCGGCACCCAGCACGACCAGACCTTATAAAAGCTTGATTTTGCTAATTTTTCGAAGACTTCCGATTGCTTGTTTTTCTCCAGTTTTTAACCCTAAAACACTTGAATCTTCATCTTAAATTGATCTTGGAGAGTTTTGGATTCGTCATTGGATTCTATATCAATCGTAAGCATTACGTTCATTTAATCTATGGAATTGATGTTTTGTGTTGATATGGTGCTTTGTGTTGAATTTAATATGCGTAGCTCCGATTGCTAGGGATACTGGATAATTGTTCTAGTTCGTTCGTATTCATCGGGCTTTGACTCGTTCATTCTCGTGCGAGTCGATTCTAAAAGAATTGTTGAATTCTTGCTTGATTGTTGAATATAATTGAAGAGTGACACAATTTTGCAATTGGAAACGGTTGAATATTGTTTTTTCGAGTAAGGATTTTTTATTCCAAATGATTAGTCGATTAATCATTTTCTAATTTAATTTAGCAACTTTTAGAATCAAAATGAACGAAGTTGTCGACCTAGGCTCGCATGAGATAGATGATTTCGTAAAAGAAACGTGTATAGGTTTTTGGATTGAAATACATGCTCGTCTATGTCTGTTCCCTTGTTACTAGAGTTATTTAGGGTCGCACCCCTAGACCAGTGTGTATGCTTGAACTTGTTCATCTATGTTCAATCTCTTGTTACGAAAAGTTATTGGGAGCGAACCGCTATGTGAGTAAGTGAGATTGTTAATCTTGAATCGAATAATTATTTGCCCAGTTTTGCATTTAGAACCAGAATAAATTATCCTTGACTCCCTAGCTTCTTATCGTTGTTGATTCTTGTTTTGAGTTAATTTTTAATTTTGCACTTTCTGTTATTTCTTAGCTGATAGTTCAAACCTTCAACCGTGACTAGAGTGTTTAGAATTTATTTTGCTTTTGTGTGAGATCAACATTGAATCTATATTCCGAACCGTCTTACTCGAGAGATTGACCCGAGGTCAGGAGTCGTCCCGTACTCGCTAAAAAATAATTTGATATAACAAATTTGGCTCCAAATGAGGAATGTCGAGGCTCTGGGTTGAGCGTGGTCGTGCGGCTTGCATGTGAATGCTTATTCTCCTCGATAGATCTTCGATTTGAACACCTTTTCGTTTTTTATTTATCTTTTTGAGTTTGTTCCTTCCTCCTGTCTTTTATTTTGTGTCTAGTGTTCTTGTGCTAGCTGCTAGTATTAGTTCATGGTATGAAATTGCTAGGTCCTAATATTTGACTCCTTGCTTTTGTGTTGAAGCAATGAGGACATTGTCTCATTTTAAGTGTGGGTGAGTTTACTTGGATTTTGCATGCTTGTATAGTGGACCGGTCTACTTTTAGGTTTTTATGTTGTTGAACATGTGATATTGTTGAATTATATAATTTGTTGATGATTGTTTGATGAGACTAGGAAGTTGTGATAACAGATGTGTTAATAATTGCCTCGATATATGTCTGATTGCTTTGAGTGACATTTATTTGTCTTGTGAGGTTTTGATCCTTAGTCTTCTTTCTTGTGAGATATCGGTCGTATTATTGAATGATTAGAACTTGCCTTGAGTCTTTTTTAAAGGAAATTATTGGAGTTGAGAACTACGAAAGTGATTGAGGCGTTTTGTTTGTTTAGCTCTCTTAGCCTTGTTCTTGATCATAAAAGTACATTTTCCGCTATTAGCCCGTTTGAGCTTAAAGCCTTTTTTTGTCAACCTGTTGACTAATTTGTGTGATGATAGGTGAAATTAGTGGCGTCTTTGAATGAAGTGAAATTCGAGTTGCATAATATTGCTCGGCATATTGCAAAGAAATAAATAAATAAATAAATAAATAAAATGAGAGCTCACAAGACGAATCGATTGGATTCTACTCCGCTTACTTGTTCATTATTTTGACGAGCAATGAGCATTAAGAAACTACTCTTGAACACTTGGATGACCTCCATTGTTTAAACCTAGAGAATGTTGTCCTTACGATTCGATCTTGTTTGAAAAAAAAAAGCAACTCTCTAAATAAAAAAATAATAACAAAATATAAAAGTATAAAAAAAATGGGTCAAGTAATGAATTTGCGACTAGATTTGAGCATTTGGGTGTTGTTGTGGAGTTGTTGTTGGAAGGCATGTGTGTTATCTTGTTGATTTCAGATAAGTAACAGACATTCGAGTAGTCTATTACTCGAGAATTTTGATTGTTTATTTGAGCTTCTTGTCCATATATTTACCTAAAGGTCACATTACAACCCATAAAGTCCTCTTGATTCTCAAGTCTTGAGATTTGATTGTTTACAAGTAATTTAGACAATTGGCAAGCATATGTTAAAACTTGAGTATCGACCAATTTGAGCATACCTATCACATATTCATGTAAGAAAATGAGTGAGGCTTATATTATAATCTAGGTGTTGAGAGTTTGTCATTTCAAGGTCAAGTCGATATTTGTGGCATATAGTATGGCGTTTGTTGGAATTCGACCCGGTTGAGTTGGACATTTTGAAACTCTTCTTATTTGAAACCATTACTCATGCTTGTGTCTTATTTTCTTTTTGTTCGAGACGAACAAATGCTTAAGTGTGAGGGAGTTGTTTTTCCCATTTTTGTTGCATTTTTCGTATGTGTTTTGCCTTTTTACCGCCCATTTTAGGTCTTTTCTTTTGTTTTAAATTCGTTTTGTGTTTTGTTGCGTATTTTTCTTTATTTTGGCTTTTTCTATATTTTTGTTTGTGTTACTTTGTTTTCTCTGTTTTTGTTGCGTAGGTCGGGTGCTTCGGGTGGATATGATGTCAAGAATAAGTTGTTTATGCAAGCATAATTAACTAATGGTTCGTTGGCAACGCGTAGGAAAAAATGACACTCAATTTCCGAGTTCGGACAAGCTCAAACGAGCCAAAACCGCGCGGCGCGGCCGAACAGAGAGCTGCCCAGAGTGACCTGCCGCGGCGCGGCACCCCTAGCGCCACAGCACCCTGCGCGAGCAGACCTTATAGAAGCTTGATTTTGCTCATTTTTCGAAGACTTCAATTGGGACTCGTTCCCAACCCTAGGAAAACACCCCAGACTTGTATTTCTCCATTTCTTAACCCTCAAACACTTGAATCTTCATCTTGGATTTATTTTGGAGAGTGACACTCCAAGATTCGCTTTATCGGGTTTGCTTAGATTTTGGATTCGTCATTGGATTCTATATTAATCGTAAGCATTACTTTTCGATTAATCTATGGAATCGATGTTTTGTGTTGATATGGTGGTTTGTGTTGAATTTAATATGCATAGCTAATCCGATTGCTAAGGATATGGGATAATTGTTCTAGTTAATTCGTATTTGTCGGGCTTTGATTCGTTCATTCTCGTGCGAGTCAATTCATAAAAAAGATTGTTGACTTCTTGCTTGATTGTTGAATATAATTGAAGAGTGACACATCAATCTTGCAATTGAAAACGATTGAATATTGTTCTTTCGAGTAAGGGTTTTTTATTCCAAATGAAGTCGATTAATCATCTTTTAATTTAAATTTAGCAACTTTTGGAACTGAAAGGGAGAAGTTGTAGACCTAGGCTCGCATCAGATAGATGGTTTCGTAAAAGAAACGTCTATAGGTTTTTTGGATTGAAATGCATGCTCGTCTATGTTTGTTCTCTTATTACGAGAGTTATTGGGATCGGACCCCTAAGCCAGTGTGTATGCTTGAACTTGTTCATCTATGTTCAATCTCTTGTTATGAAAAGTTATTGAGAGCGAACAGTTAGGTGAGTAAGCGAGAGTGTCAATCTTGAATCGAATAATTATTTGCTCGGTTTTGCGTTTAGAACCAGAATAAATTATCACTGACTCCCTAGCTTCTTATCATTGTTGATTCTTGTTTTTGAGTTACTTTTTAATTTTGCACTTTCTGTTATTTCTTAGTTGATAGTTCAAACCTTCAACCTGTTGGAACCCATGAGGATCTCGATATGCACAAATCACGGACAAACATTCAACATAAACCTTTGCGCAGCGGAACTAAAGGTTTGATGAAGAAAACTTACTGCTTAAAATTTATGTAGATCTGGCTGGCCCGAACAGTTGACCGCAAATCAAATCTTCTCGGAATCGAACAAACTTGACCAATCCAGAAAGCTGACGTCACGGCGAAGTCAACGGCGTTGACCGATTAGAAATCGGAGGTCTCACGCGCTCACAAGCGCGCGATTGAGCTTCAGCTGCTGGAACCTCCCGGTGGCGCGTGACAACGCGTGCGGCGGAGTCCGGCGGCGATCTCGACGGCGATCTCTTCGTCTCGTCGTCCTGGTCGTCGTGGTATGGTCACTTGCTGGTTTTGGTCTCCGGTTTGGATGTATGATTGGAATCTCTATATACCTTCATATCTTCTACTGTATTCTCAAACAGCTTTCTAGATCTTGTATTAGTGGAACACAAGAAATAGGAGAACTCCTTGGAAAGAGAGAGAGAGAGAGGCGGCGTGATTCCCAAGGATTATGGGATTGTCTCTCCTCTTCCATGAGCCTAATGCTGTATATATAGAGCAACAGTAGGGACCCTAAGGAGA
>CACSLK010027751.1:6956494-6979873 GCA_902706635.1 Striga hermonthica | reverse complement strand
ATATATATATATATATATATATATATATATATATGTATAAATATTTATATATATTGAGATACTATTTTATCATAAGTGGGTATATTGGATCAATATAAAGTATACCAAATAATTCAATTTCATACTTTATCGATAAAATACATATCTTCTATTTTACTACGAATTAATAGCCCAACATACAAAAGAAAATTGAGACCCATGTTTTTTATAGATAAAAATAAAAAAGGATCCAAAATACAGTTATTAAAAGAATAATTGAATATAAACTTCCTTTAACACAATTATTTTGGAGCAATTTTATATAAAAATTTATATTGAATAAATCAATCAAATTTGCACGATTTGCGTAATTAGGGTATCTTAAAAATATAATTTTTTATGGTCTAAATATTTTCTTAATTATCTATTATTTGAGTAATTAAATACACAATAAATAAATAACATTTATTAAATAATATATAAATGAAAAATGACATTAACACAATTTTTTTTTAGAATAGTTTTTTGCAAATCGCATAATTGATTATTGTTGCCAATTTTTTCATGATTGTAGTAATTATTTGCAGATTGAATAAATCAGTCGAATTTACACAATTTGCGTAATTACGGTATATTAAAAACGCATTTCACAAAAGAATTACACGAAAAATATAAAATACTTATTAAATAATAGATTACATTATTTAGTTGGAAATTTTTTAGCAAATCACATAATTGATATTGCAGCCGAAATTTTAATATTTGGGTTAATAAGCCGAATTCACATGTTTGAGTAATTAAAATATCTTAAAAATAATTTTTTTTATAACTTGATTATTTTCTTAAATAATAAGCCGCAGTTTCTCGAAGTGATTATTCGAAATATACCATAAATTGTTAAATTAATTTCTTGAAAATAGTAAATAAATTTTTTTTGGAGGGAAATAAAAACTATTTAAAAAAAATAAAACTTATGTATATAAATTATATTATTCATTTTTTATTTTTATTTTTGTATTACTATTTTTATAGGGTGACCACACAGCTCGACTAATTCGTGGCATTAACATTTTGAAGATGTGTGACAAGTTTGAGGAGGTGGGGCATATGTCATTCGCAATTACCAATTAGAATGTAACATTTTTAAATAACGATCTATCATCATTTCAAACTCATTATTCATAGGATAGGAAGACCAAAGTGTTGCGGTATCCTATCGTTTTTCCACTATTTTATTTTGACTTGTGTCATTTTGCTACCCATAAGTTATTGACAATATAGATTTTCAAAAAAAGAAAAAAAAAAAATAAGTAAATAATTGTATCTTTAATTTCATTTTTAAATATATAGACATTTGTGGACGTTTTATTCTAATCTCTACGTGTTCGTGTTATGTTGTTAACGTATATCTAATTATTTAATATTACAATCATATATTGCTTGTCGGTGGCATAAGATTTTTGGTGAGATTAGTGTTAAGTGAAACATTTGTACCGACGATTTTTCATCTATATGGTACAAGCATTCATAGCGCTGAAATAACAGACCTCTTCAAAGTACTACCATCTTCAACACTGTCGGTGGACTGATTAACTGAAACGACACTCTCTCTCTCTCTCTCTCTCTCACATCCCCTTTCTCTCTCTAGAAATCCATGAGCTCACGCTCTGGGCAACCTCTCCTGTCAATTAATGACCTATAATATCCGCTCATTCACAGCTATACACACACACACACACACACACACACACAAACACACACTTATATGTCTTGTGTCTAGAGAGAGAAAATCAGAGGAGAGAAGCAGAAAGAGCCAGTGGCTATTACTTGTACTCGATCTGTCTTTGCTTCCATCTCTCCATTTCTCATTTTCTCCTTCTTCTGCGTTCCCCGCCGATCGTCTGTTGTCGTCCTCAATTCTCGGTGTTTCGAACTAAGATCTCTACCGATAGTTGATCGTGTTTTGTATCTCAGCTGCGGGTGTCGGCGGCGATTGCCGATCGGATCTGAGGTGAGTGTTACGGTGTCGCTCAGTGTGTGTGTGTGTGTGGAGTCAACGGGTTTTCAGTGGAATGCATTCCTTGTGCAGTGTTTAGGGTTTTTATACTGAATTGGAATTTTTGGCTGACTAGTGGCTTGCTTCAACTTAATCGGAAGAATTTTATATTTTGGTTTTCAATTGGATCAAGCAATTGTTATATGTTGCTCTGCAACGATTTGCAACTGATAGTCAGGCTGGCTTGATTAGGATTTTAGGGGTTTGCATTTGCTTTCGATCTTTCTTGTTTATTATGATGAGCCTTATGGGGATGTGATTTGTAGATCCGATCTGTGATTTGAACAGATCAAAGTGAGCTACTTGTGCTTTTTCTAACTGAAGATAGTGGAAATGTAATGTTATCTTGCAGAATTTCAAAGACGAAATCTAGCTGTTCTGGGATGTTATGTTCTGAGTTGAAGCTTGTATTTTGCTTATTGTGAGTACATTGCCCTGGGCAAAGTTCAGCGAAAATGGAATCTGAAGCAGAGACCAAGGTTAGTAAAAGAGTGTTGGTCAGTCATTGTCATGCAGTTAATGGGAATCAAATCTATATTTCCGATACTCTTGAATCTTGAACTCTTTTTATGGCTCGAAAATATACAGTGACTCTTCAAGCAGTTAATTTTTCCTTTCTCTTTTTGTGTTTTTGTTTTGTTTTTCTAATGTGTCTGTTGTAATAGACCGATTACTAGTGTTGCTATGTTGCTTCACGTTTTCTCCTTTTTCTCTGAAGTGGTTTGATTGATTTAATTGTTTAAAATTGGAATGTTAAGTATTTTTATCTAACTAATCGTATTTCAACTGCTAGGGGAAGCCCTTGAAGAACATGGCCAGCCAAGTGTGTCAGATATGTAGTGATAATGTGGGTTTGACTGTTGATGGTGAGCCATTTGTTGCTTGTGATGTCTGCGCATTTCCAGTTTGCAGACCTTGTTATGAATATGAGAGGAAGGATGGAAATCAATCTTGTCCGCAGTGCAAAACCAGATACAAGAGACATAAAGGTATGGTTACTGCATGTATCAGTGCTTTTTAGTTATTCTCTGTCCATTTCTTTTCTATGTAACCTCAGAAACTTCTGTAAGTTTTTGTAGTATTGCTATTCACACTACTTTATATAATTGTACCATAGATAACAATGATCGGGCGCAGATTTATGAAGATGATCTCAGGGATAATTGTCATATATCAGTATAAAATATAACTCTACATGCATCCTCATTTGGTTGAGCACAATGGGAAAGCATGAAGTACAGTTTAAAGATTTATTAAGGTGCATGAAGATGTAAATGTGGTGATTGGAGATATTAAGCAGTACGAACAATTGGAATATACATACATAAATCAGGTAGCGTCTGAGGAAAATAGTTTGCCGGCGATTTAACCCCAAGTATACTTAGATTAGGTGTTTATCAAGTGTGCATATTATTTAGCGACCTGCTTGGCAATGTATCTCGTGTAATGAATATTGATATGTAAACCAACTCTGCTTTTCTAAAAGTGAAATTTGACATTTTGAAATAGGAAGTCCTGCAATTCTTGGTGATGGAGAGGAATCTGATGGTGCTGATGATCACCATTTCTCTGAAAATCAGGGTGAGAAGCAGAAGGTTTCGGAGCGCATGTTGAGCTGGCACATGAATTATGGACGAGGAGAAGGTTCAGTGCCAAAGTATGATAAGGAGGTCTCCCACAACCACATTCCGCTGCTTACAAATGGAACGGATGTACGTTTGTATGCTTTCCTTGGTGTTTTCACTCTCTTCTAGGTATATAAAAATTTGGCTTAATTGGTTGACTGATATTATTCCTATTTATCTTGGTAGGTGTCCGGAGAACTATCTGCTGCATCACCTGGACGACTCTCAATGGCATCTCCACCTCCTGGTGGTGGTGGAAAACGTAAACTTCCATCCTTTACCAGTTATTTTAATTAATCAGTCACATTGTTTTCTTATGTGTGTGTGTGGACAACTCCCCCTACCCCATGGTGGAGCTTTCTTCTCCGGTATTTAATATTTTCTTGAATTTCAGCTAGGATTGTGGATCCAGTTAGGGAGTTCGGATCACCAGGCTTAGGCAATGTTGCCTGGAAAGAAAGAGTTGATGGCTGGAAAATGAAGCAGGAAAAGCCTGTTGCTCCAATGACTGCTCCACTGACTGCTAGCCATCCCCCTTCCGAAAGAGGAGCTGGAGATATTGATGCAAGCACAGATATTCTTGTGGATGATTCTCTACTGTGAGATATTTACTTTTTGTTACATGTCTTCTACATGTGGAGAGTATTTACTGAACCAAAAAAGAAAAAAGGATAATGTTGTTGAAGTCCACGAAAAGGCTTCATTCAAATTGGCTCTTCATGTTCATCCATAAATCAAACTTTTACAATAAGTACATTTTTCTTGGGGCAGCCATTTTATGAGTGCCTACTTTTATTTCTTTCTGTAGGAATGATGAGGCTCGGCAGCCGCTGTCAAGGAAGGTTTCAATCCCATCGTCAAGGATAAACCCTTATAGGATGGTCATTGTCTTACGGCTGGTGATTATCTGCATTTTCTTACACTATCGAATAACAAATCCTGTACCCAATGCGTATGCTTTGTGGTTGATCTCCGTAATTTGTGAGATATGGTTTGCTATATCCTGGATTCTGGATCAATTTCCAAAATGGCTTCCCGTAAACCGTGAAACTTATCTCGACAGGCTTGCTCTTAGGTGAGAATGTTTTCTTTTAAAGTATGAATAGGTACATTATGTAGTACCTTATTAATAATATTAGAATCACTGTGAACCCTTTTCTTGGCTCATAGGTTCACCTTTTGTCTTAAGTAGATATTACGGTCCCCATTCCGCTCTGACGTTTTGGCAACTATATAATTACTTTTAACAGGTATGATCGCGAAGGAGAACCATCACAGTTAGCTGCTGTTGACATATTTGTCAGTACTGTTGATCCTCTAAAGGAGCCTCCTCTTGTTACAGCTAATACTGTTCTTTCCATTCTTGCGGTAGACTATCCAGTGGACAAGGTTTCGTGCTATGTTTCTGATGATGGTGCTGCCATGTTGACATTTGAAGCTCTGTCAGAAACATCTGAATTTGCAAGGAAGTGGGTCCCGTTTTGTAAAAAGTACAATATTGAGCCACGAGCTCCAGAATGGTACTTTGCTCAAAAAATCGACTACTTGAAAGATAAAGTTCAGCCATCGTTCGTAAAAGACCGCAGGGCCATGAAGGTGAGGATATTTATTATTTTTATAAACATAACCTTTTGACCTGTTAAGTTTCTCATGTTCACTGTACTGTCTTTCCATACAGAGAGAATATGAAGAATTCAAAATTCGTATCAATGGACTTGTTGCCAAAGCTCAAAAAGTTCCTGAAGAAGGTTGGATCATGCAAGATGGAACACCGTGGCCTGGAAACAATACAAGAGATCATCCAGGAATGATCCAGGTAACTTAAGCTTTGTGGAACTGAACTTATAACTTGTGAAAATGTCTATGTTCCTTGATACGCTAAATGATTGTATGAACAGTACATTGGCTGCATACCAGAGTATGTATGCAATGGGGAGAATCTTATATATAGTCATTTCTTTGTTTGTTTTTTATATTTTTGTATTTCAGTATTTATAGGCATATCTATTTTTAATTTGGGCAGATATTCTTCATTTACATGTATACAACTAGTTCCCTTTTCTCAAGGATCCATAGCAAAATCCATGCGTGTGTGTGCGTGTCTGAGTGTTAATATGAAATTTCCTTGCTTGCAGGTTTTCCTGGGACAAAGTGGAGGTCTTGACAGTGATGGTAATGAGCTGCCTAGGTTGGTATATGTTTCTCGTGAGAAGCGTCCGGGGTTCCAGCATCACAAGAAGGCTGGTGCTATGAATGCTCTTGTAAGTGGTCAATGAATTTACTTTTCTTCTCACTTCTTCCTTCTTATCTGACAATTTTAAGTACTACACTTGCAGGTTCGCGTGTCAGCAGTTCTTACCAATGGACCTTTCTTGTTGAATCTTGATTGTGATCACTACATTAACAACAGCAAGGCCTTGCGAGAAGCAATGTGTTTTCTGATGGACCCAAATCTTGGAAAATATGTTTGCTATGTGCAATTTCCGCAAAGATTTGATGGTATTGATAGGAGTGATCGATATGCCAATCGCAACACTGTCTTCTTTGATGTGAGTTATTGGCATTGTCTGAACTGTTTGTTTTGTGGCTCTTTAGGATTTGATGATGGAAAAGGATTAATGTCATAGCCAGAAAATTGTTATTTTTTCGAACAACTCTTAATATGTTCCTTTCTTGGACCACCAGATTAACTTGAGAGGCTTAGATGGCATTCAAGGCCCCGTATATGTCGGCACTGGATGTGTCTTCAACAGAACAGCTTTGTATGGATATGAGCCTCCTCACAAACCTAAGCATAAGAAACCTGGTTTTCTCTCTTCCTGCTTTGGCCGATCAAGTAAGAAAACCTCTAAATCAAGTAAGAAGGGGTCTGATAAAAAGAAATCTAGCAAGCATGTTGACCCTACTGTCCCCATCTTCAGCTTGGAGGATATAGAAGAGGGTGTTGAAGGTATGAGTCCCTCGAAAACTTAATGCTTAAGTTTCTAATAGACACTGACACAATGGTTACTGATTTGAAACATTGAGTTTTAGTCATGATGTTACGTCCTACGAAATTCAGTGTAATTCTTTGAGGCTGTGTTTGGATCTTGAATTTCAAATTTCATGCTTTAAAATTCCTTACTTGGATTTGAATGGATTTAAAGGAAGTGATTATAAATCCATTGTCTCGCTCGCTACGGCAGTTTTGGCTTGCGATGGTTCTCACGGTGATGAGATGAAGATTGGATTTGGAATGACTAGATTTGAGGAGTGGAAATCCCTCTTAATATTAATGAGTATAATCTATTGGACTTCTAGGATGAATTTGAAATCCTCCAATTTCTATTGTCATCCAAACATGTATGGGAATTTGGACTTTGGAAAATTAAATCCATAGACCCAAATCCCTCGATCCAAACACACTGTTAATGAAATTGCTAATTGCATGCCAATATGTTCAGTCTCTCCTATTTCCCTAGTTGTTATGGCATTTCAAAATGGCTCTCTATGTGTTTCATCTCCTAATTTTTTTATGCTCTTTATTTGGTGATTGAGTCAGGTGCTGGATTTGATGACGAGAAGTCACTGCTCATGTCTCAAATGAGCCTCGAGAAAAGATTCGGGCAATCAGCAGTTTTTGTTGCATCTACTTTGATGGAGAATGGCGGTGTCCCACAATCTGCCACACCAGAGACTCTTCTGAAAGAGGCCATTCATGTCATTAGCTGTGGGTACGAAGACAAGACTGAATGGGGAAGTGAGGTTAGTTTGTTATTTACCATTTGGATTTGCAGAAAATACTGCCTTTTCTAATTAACATCACAATGAGCATATATTTCTAATGTCTTTTCAAAATAGATTGTGAATTGTACTACATTCAATCTAATGCCAAAGAGTTTCACATTTTCAATAAGTTCATTGCAAGGAGATGTTTTTATTTTGCCCTTGATGTATTACTGACTTACTGCAGAACTATATCATATTCTAAGGGTTAATTATAAAAAAGCACATCATTTGATATAATTATGGAAGAACGAAGGTAGCTTGTAAACTTCTGTAAATTGTGTGCACGACTCTTCTCGATAAAAAGTAACAAGATTAACTTTTTTCTTTTGATCTGTTTTCAGATAGGATGGATTTACGGTTCTGTGACAGAAGATATTCTAACGGGTTTCAAGATGCATGCCCGTGGTTGGCGGTCGATTTACTGCATGCCCCCAAGGCCGGCCTTCAAGGGGTCGGCTCCTATCAATCTTTCTGATCGTCTGAATCAAGTGCTCCGGTGGGCCCTGGGTTCCGTGGAGATTCTGTTCAGCAGGCATTGCCCTATATGGTACGGCTACAGTGGAAGGTTAAAGTGGCTGGAGAGGTTCGCATATGTCAACACCACTATTTACCCGGTCACTGCCATTCCTCTTCTACTCTACTGCACGTTACCAGCTGTCTGTTTGCTCACAGGAAAATTCATTATCCCACAGGTTCGTTCTCATTTCAAAAAAGAAAAAAAAAATAATAAAATAAAATAAAAGTCTTCCTCTAAATTAAATTTTGAATTTTGCAGATTAGTAATCTGGCAAGCATATGGTTCCTGTCCCTATTTCTGTCGATTTTCGCGACTGGTATCTTGGAGATGCGGTGGAGTGGCGTGGGCATAGATGAGTGGTGGAGGAACGAGCAGTTTTGGGTCATCGGTGGCGTGTCGGCCCACCTGTTTGCCGTTTTCCAGGGTTTGCTGAAGGTCCTAGCTGGCATCGACACCAACTTCACGGTCACTTCAAAGGCGTCAGACGAGGATGGGGACTTTGCGGAGCTCTACATGTTCAAGTGGACGACACTTCTCATCCCACCCACAACTCTCCTCATTGTGAACATAGTCGGGGTTGTGGCTGGTGTCTCCTATGCCATAAACAGCGGGTACCAGTCGTGGGGACCACTCTTTGGCAAGCTGTTCTTCGCCTTTTGGGTCATTGTCCACCTTTACCCCTTTCTCAAGGGTCTCATGGGCCGGCAGAACCGAACCCCGACCATTGTCGTTGTCTGGTCCATTCTCCTTGCATCCATCTTCTCCCTCCTTTGGGTCCGGGTTGACCCATTCACCACCCGGGTCACAGGCCCCGATGTCGAGCAGTGCGGAATCAACTGCTGATTTAGACAGGCCCCTGTTCTCTGTGTAGAGATTTTAATTTCTCTGATTTTTTTTGTTTTTTTGTTTTTTTTTCTTCCCTCTAAATCTATATTGCCATAAGTGAAGAGTGATGAGATTTATACTGTGTTGTTGACAAGTAATGGATGTTGATACCTATAAATTAAGACTCGTTTGAGCGACATTTAATTTATTGTTTTGTTCGTGCATATTGTTTATGCAAAGATACTATACATTGTTCTGCTATCAATGATCTGAGATCATGATGGTAGATTTTTCTTGGTGTTAGTTGGTGCATATTTATTTTTTAAAATAAATAATATCTACTTTTATTTAAAAGAAAAATCAACTAATTTTCTAGGGTATTTCAGTCAACTAAAAGAAATTGCACAAATTCTTTAACTGTAACAATTTTTTATATATCAAAATAGTTTCGTAAGATAAATCAAATTCTCAAAAATTAGCCCCATATCAACAAAGAAGAGAAATATATATTTTTTTAGAACTGTTAAATGAAACAAGTTGTTTGTGAGTTTAACTTGGCTTCTTAAAGCTAATTGGGTTCAACTTGTGAAGACTATAAAATAAGAATTTTTACATAAGTTTTTATAGCTCAAATAATTAAGGCTCGAGTTTGGCTTGTTATAATGATAAATGAACCGACTTTCAACTTGTTTACTAATAGGGTCGATCTTGAGCTTTATAATGCCATAGAAAAATGTGCTAAATGTACCATCTGGTTGCTTTTAGTTTCTAAAATTTTCTAAGTTAATAAAGAAAAATATTGTGTTATTAACAATAATAACAACATTGGAATTTAAAACGGAATTTAACTAAATTTTATGCAAATAAAAATTTGAGAAATATCTCAAAAATCAAAAATAAAAATAAGGAAGAAAATTCAGGGAGTTAGATCTAGCTGGGAGTAGTAGGACACTGATAGGGACATGAAATATATAAGAAGCTAGGATTTGAAGATTAAAGGAAAACTGAAGCACTTCTTTTGAAATGCTGCAACAATGTACTTCCAACTAGCCTGAATTTAAAAAACAGAAGGATGGATGTTGATCCTATTTGCCAGAGTTGTGGTGAGGACTTTGAATATGTTGAACATGCTTTCTTCTATTGTGACATGGTAAGGACAATTTGGAAGCTAGCATTGGTTTCCTGGGATGGCATATCTGCTGATTCAGGCAAATTCAGTCAATGATGATGGAGTGTTTGATTTTCCTTATTTTCTTGAAGTTGTTATGTTTTTCAATGGGTTTGCAATGTGGGAGTAGCTCGTATGATTTTTTCAAGCAAGCTTTTTCTAAGTCGCCGCTGGGGTCTTTAGCAGTGAATCCCCAAAAAGGTTTTTATACTAATTAACCTTTCGACCTGCTACTTAGATTTTAGAAATTGTAGTAGAATGCCCGCCTCATCGGTACCTTAGGTCTGCCATCAACTTTGAGAATTTTCACTCTCGGGGAATTTGATTCATTTGTTTCACAAGCTCCATCTTGACTGCTCTGATCTTCAATGACTCTACGCGAGGATTTTGAACTCTATGGAACTTTAATCTTTAATTCCTCGACCTCGAGCTTTTTATGCACTTGTTGGACTCAACACTAGGGTCCTTCATTAATCATGGTGGATTTTGGACACCTGAACCTCGAGTTCTTCATGCACTTGTCCAACTCAACGCTAGGGTCTTTCAACCAATTGACCTCCCAGCTCGAAAGTCTTGATCATGATAGATTTAGTCTCAGGATCGACTTTTAACGTTTGCCCGATATGCTCGTGGAACCGTTTGAATAAATGGCCATCCAACTCGAATGTCTTAATTATTGTGGATATTTGCCTCATGGCCACCCTTTAACGTTTTCCGTACAACCGTCTTCCCTAATTACGTCTTTAAGTTCTTCCTTTGGAAGTTGATTTATTAGAGAAGCCATTTCGTTCCGCTCAAGTTCAACGTTGATAAAATTATTGTCTGAAATTAGAATCTGGCCGTTCGAACAAACGATTACCCAACTTGAAAACCTTAATCATGGTAGATTTAGGCCTCAAGGCCACCCTTTAACATTTGCCGGGCTGCTCGTGGAACCGTTTGAACAAACGACCACCCAGCTCGAAAGCCTAAATCATGGTGAATTTAGGCCTCATGTCCACCCTTTAACGTATGTCTAGTCCGCTTGTGTAACCGTTCGAACAAACGACCACCCAGTTCGAAAGAGGAGATGACGGTTAGTTTACGATATGTAAATAAAGAGAGGAAGATATTGGAACTGTTTCTTGGTATTGAACTTGTTTCAAACACATCTGCAACTTCACTTAAGGGTGTCATTGATCGTCTATTCTCTAATCATGGTATAAGCATATGAAAATTGCGTGGTCACGGCTAGGACAACACAAGTTATATGCATGGTGAGTTAAAGGCTTGAAAACCTTAATTTTGTTAGAAAATTCATGTGCATTCTACGTCATTGTTTTGCTTATCATCTTCAATTGAGTTTAGTAGATGTGGCAAAATATTATTTTCAAGTTAAATATCTTTTTTAGATCGCATCAAATGTTATGAATGTTGTGGGAGGATCTTGTAAGAGACATGATATTCTTAGAGCCAAACAACATGAAAAAGTTGTAGAAGCTCTAAGAAAAGGGGAAATTCTTAGCGGGCGTTGGTAGAATCAAGAAACAAATCTACAACGAGCAGGTGATACTCGTTGCGGTTCACATTATGGTACTCTAGTTAAGTTTGCTTCTATATTTCAGTCCGTAACTGCAGGACTTGAAATTATTATGGAGGATGGGGCAAACACCGATCAAAAAGTTGAAGCACAAATGTTATTAAATGCACTACATTAATTTGAGTTTATATTCATTATGCATTTGATGAAAAATGTTTTGGGAATTACTCATGATATGTCATTGGCTTTATAAAGAAAAGAGCAGGATATTGAGAATGCTATGGAGTTAGTTTCTATATCAAAACAAAGATTGCAGTCAATGAGAGAAGAAGGATGAGATGGTCTTTTGAATGAAGTTTCTCCATTTTTTTCCTATATACACAAAGTCGATGTCCTAAATATGGATGAAAAATTCATAGCTCCTGGTCGTCCAAGACGAAGAAGTCAAGAAAAAAACAAACTTGGTTTTTTTCCGTCGTGAATTATTTTACGCTATTTTGGATAAACAACTTGTGGAGCTTAATAGTCGTTTTTCTGAGGCAAATACCGAGTTACTTCTTTGTGTGGGATGCCTAAATCCTAGGGATTCTTTTAAGGCTTTTGATAAGGAAAGGCTGATAAGGTTTGCATGGCTTTACCCTAAGATTTTTTCTCCATATGATATTGTGGTGCTTGATAATCAACTTGAAAATTATATTATAGATGTGCTTACGAGCAATATTGACTTTTCGATGGTTGATGGGATTTTAAACCTTGCTTTTAAAATGGTGAAAACTAGAAGGCACGTGACATATCCTTTAGTCTCTATGCTTATTACTTTAGCGTTCACATTGTCGGTTACTACTTGTTGGAATTTAAAAACAAAGAGCTCATCATCATCAAGAGTGTAAAGAAAATTGTTTCGTTCATAGTTTTCTGTGAATACATTCAATCTTTTGTAGAGAATATGATCGCATAGTACATGGCGGCTGTAGCATAATGCTATATTTATACCTAAGGGAGAATATGGAACTATCTAGAATTCATAACCTATTTCAATTAATTCTGGACCACACATTGAATAGGATAAGGAGGAGTAAGGTAGTTTGTCTTTTTGTTGGGAGGTTCCACACTAGCATGCAAGGCACGTCCTGTTTTATCTGCATGGCAGTCCACTGTGCTTGCATGGCAGTCAACTAGTGAGCTCGCATGCTCTTTTATATGGCTAACAACCCCCCTCAATTCATACTCAAGTTTGAGATAAATACCTAGTTTGGAGCGGAGACGAGTAAAGAATTGGCCGGACAAGGGTTTGGTAAATATGTCTGCACTTTGCTCAATAGAGGGAATGTGCTGAACTTTGATTGTTTGAGAGTTAACATGTTACCTCACAAAGTGAAAATCAATTCCTGCATGTTTGGTCTTAGAATGGAAAACAAGATTTGCAGATAGGTGACAAGCTCCTAGGTTATCAACCCAGATAACAGTTGGCTGTTGCAAAGGAAAACAAGTTCAGACAATAACCCTCTCAACAAATGACATCACAAGTAGCTGCTGCTAAGCTTCTAAATTCTGCTTCAGTACTAGACCTTGAAACTGTGGTCTGTTTCTTGGCACTCCAAGTGATGAGGTTTGGACCTAGGAAGACACAAGTTCCACTGGTAGATTTGCGGTCATCAAGGTCAGCAGCCCAGTCTGCATCAGCAAAACCAATGAGGTGAAGAGGACATTTCTTGAATTGCAGACCATATTTGATTGTTCCAGCTAGATACCTTAGAATCCTTTTCAAAGCTTTCCAATGAGTGTGAAGAGGACTTTGCATATATTGGCTGATTTTGTTGACACTCTAGGATATTTCAGGCCTGCTGATTGTAGTGTATTGGAGTGCATCAACAACACTCCTGAATAAGGTTGCATTTTCCATTGGCTGCCCATCATGTTTGGATAAGAGAGGATGAGAAATCATAGGTAAATTGATGCCCTTTGCCTCCTGCATGTTGAGACTTGATAAAATTTCAGAAATGTATTGTCCTTGGTGTTATCATCCGACTCGGCAAGACGCTATTAAGAGATTGTAAGCATCCTATTAAATGCGATTAACAGCTAAACCGACGTGAATCAGAACCGCACCGATCTACACCAAAGAACCGGTCTGAACCACCAAAGACCAAAGTGATCAACGATTACCGAGGTCAACATCCACCGAGGACAACATGAACCGAGGTCGTCACCTCCTTAAGCAGGTGACAAGGCATCTACGAGAGACTCTCCTGCTCCACAAGATCTGTCATCATTTACGTGGGGCCCCCTGCCTCAAACCGCCCATAAAAAGCCACTTTATTCAAAAAGTAGTACACGGATCCCAATGTATCAATCCGAAACTACTATAAATAGCGGACCTATGACAACTGTAAGGGGATCGATCTCTTTTTCTCAAAATTACCGAACTGTAAACCCTTTACTAAGTAACACGTAAAAGCCCATCACGGCTCTTCACCTCGGTTCACCTCGGACCGGGGTCATTGTTGATCCAATCTTACATGTTATACGTTCAAATCATTCCAAATTACTCACTGAATCATAAATTACGTCGTTGTTAACAATCACATAACAACACTTGGCTCAAAACAAGTCCATGCTCATTGTATGTGACTTCTATACCCAAGAAATGAGTCAATCTGCCAAGATCCTTAATAGAAAAGAACCTCTGAAATTCTTTAATGGTTTCTTGGATTTCCAAGTCATTGGGGCCTATGATTATGATGTCATCAACATAGACTAGAATGAAGGTTGATGTTTGAGCTTGGTTTCTGAAAAACAATGAGGGATCAGATTTTGAGGCAACAAAGTTCATAGCTTTAAGGACTGCAGTGAGCTTTGAATTCCAAGCTCTTGAGGCCTGTTTTAATCCATTAATGGATTTGTTGAGCTTGCACACAAGAGGGGATCCTGAATGAGAAGCTTTTTCAAATCCTGGTGGTTGATCCATATAAATATCAACATCAAGCTCCCCATTAAGGAAGCATTGTCAACATCCAAATGCTTTAATGTCCAAGAATGAGTAGTGGCTATAGACAGAAGTAACCTGATTGTGGCTGGTCTCACAACTGGACTAAAAGTGTCACCATAATCTATTCCTGGCATTTGTGTGAATCCTTTGGCAACCAGCCGAGCCTTGTGCCTAACTACTTTACCAGAGGCATCCCTTTTTAATTTGTATACCCATTTACAGCCAACTGTGCTTCTGTCTTGAGGAAGGGTTGTCAGGCTCCAAGTGTTGTTGGAAATTAAAGCATTATATTCCTTGTTCATGGACTGAGTCCACTCTTTGTTTGCAAGAGCTTCTAATAATGTTTTAGGTTCTGAACATGCATGAGAGATGGCAGTGAGCACCTTGGGTTTTCTGATTCCAGCCTTCTCTCTGGTGACCATAGGATGAGTGGACACAACTTCATTCACATTTTATGACTCTTGGCTTTGAATGCTAGCTGATTGTGGTCTATTTGTATTCTCAATAGGGAGATCTATTATTATCCTTCCCACTTGAACTGTTGGAGAATTAGGTGTTGAGTTGTTGTCTGAAGAAGCCTGTGAGGATTGTTGTGGAGGTTCATTGGCTGCTTGGTTGGTATGTTGGCCACCACTGTGCTGAGGAGAGAAATTGTGATTGTTGTGACTAGCAGTGTGCTGAGAGGAAGAACAATTGTTAGAATCAGAAGGCAAGTTATCAGTTTGCATCATCATGAGTGGAGGACAAAGGAGTTCCACATTTTGAGGTGTCCTCTTTTCTTATAAGGCTTTCTCAAGAAAAGGAAACTTGCTCTCATTGAACACAACATGTCTGGTGACAAGTATTCTTTTGTCAGGCAGAAGAACTTTATATCCTTTATGCTGTGGGTTGTACCCAATGAATGTGCTAGGTAAGCTTCTTTGATGCAACTTGTGTTTGTTCAAGGGTCTTATGAATGGAAAGCAAATACATCCATATACCTTAAGAAAATGATAATCTGGCCTTTGATCAAATAGCTTTTCAAAAGGAGATTTATAACCAAGAACCTTTGAGGGTAATCTGTTGATTAAAAACACTGATATAGTAAAATCTTCATCCCAAAATCTCAAGGTAATACCTGCATTAGTCATCAAAGTCAGACCAGTCTCAACTATGTGTCTGTGCTTCCTTTCCATTAGGCCATTCTGATGTGGTGTGTATGGGCAAGACAACCTGTGGACAATCATTTTCAAGAAAAATGCTATTTAGTGGTTTGAACTCAGTGCCTCCATCACTCTGTAAGATCTTAATTGAAGTGTTGAATTGATTCTGAACTAAGTTCTTAAAATGCAAGAATGCTGTTGTTACTTCAGTTTTGGACTTGAGCAAATAAATCCAGGTAAACATGTTATAATGATCCACAAGACTCATGTAATAACTGAAGCCATTCTGAGATTTTATTGGAGATGGGCCCCATAAATCAATATACACTAATTGAAAAGGAGCAGTATAAGAAGCATCTGAATTATAAAAAGGGAGTCTATGACTCTTTGATTGCAAGCAAGCACCACAATGTTCAAGATCATTATTAACTTCAAGAGGTGGTTCCAAGTTAACCAAAACCCTCTTGATTACATCAGTGGCTGCATGGCCAAGTCTACTATGCCATAAGTTCAAAGAATATTTTTTAGAAATAACACTAGAATAAGAAACAACTGGTCTTCCACTTTGAGTTGAACTCCCTTTGACATTTCCTTCACTTTCATTGATTTTGCTGCATGATAACTTGAAATAGTATAATCCTCCTTTAAGTTCCCCTCTCAGCACTGTTGTTCCTGTTCCCTGGTCCTTCACAAGGCAATATTGGGGATGGAATTCAAAAAACACTGAATTATCTTGCGCAAACTGTGACACACTTAATAAGTTTTTTGTTATATCTGGCACATGTAATAAATTCTTAAGCAGAAAAGTGTGTTTCTTAGGAACAGTTCCCTTCACAAGTGTATTACCAAGGTGTGTGATGTCAAGTCCTGCTCCATTCCCCATAAGGACCCTTTCATTACCAGCAAAGTCTGAGGCCATTCTAAGATTGATGAAGTCATGTGTGATGTGGTTGGTAGCACCAGAATCTGGATACCAATAAGCATGAGAGCCCTCTTCATTAGAGCCTACACTTGCAACATTGGCCATAGTGGATCCCTGATCATTTCCAAACCCCTGAGAATTTGAATTGCCACTTCTTTGGTTTTAGGCACAAAGTTTAAGTCAGCCATATACCAACACTTTTCAGCTGTGTGGCTCTATAAGTGGCAAATTTGGCACCTAGTCCTGCCACCTGACCTTGCACCTCTACCTCTAAAAGGTCCATTTCCTCTTCCTCCTGTTCTACCACCTCTATTACCACTAAAATTTGAGTTGCTTCTTCCTCTGTTGCTGTATCCTCCTCTCTTAGAGGAATTGCCAATTGCAGAAAAGTTGGCATTGGGACTGAAGCCATCAAAACCAAACTGGGGATTTTTAAAAGTTTCCAGTCTACTTTCAAAGCTCAACAATAAAGCATGTAGCTCCCCCAGTCTATAAGGCTCAAGCCTTGCTCCCACTGAAACCATAACCGGGTTATATTCACTCCCAAGACCAGCTAAGATATGAGTGACTTGTTCATCCTCTAAAATTTTCTGCCCTGCAACAGCAAGTCCATCACAGCAGACCTTCACCTTATTAAGGTACTCAATCATGGACAAGTTTACCTTTTTTAGGGTCTGAAGTTGCAGTTTATACTGCATGATTTTGGCCCTAGATTGGCTTGCAAAGGCAGTTTCAAGGTTATCCCAAATCTTAAAGGTTGTCTCAAGCCCAACAGTAGTGATAAGATTGCTTTCAGAGAGTGATGATAGCAGCCAAGACACAATAAGCTGATCTTGTCTATTCCATGTGGTATGAGCAGGGTTAGGAATCTCATTACCATTTTCATCGAGGGTGGTGGGAGCTGGTGCTCTTCTGCTTGTGATGTATGCATCCAAGCCATATCCCTTGATAGCTGCAAGAACTTGTTGTTTCCATACCAAGTAATTGTTTTCTGTCAGCTTGACAGTAACGATTTGAGATTGCAACTGCACTATGCTCGGTTGTTCTGCAGCCATTTGAAGAGAGAAAAAGGAAGAAATTATAGCAGATGAAGAGGAAAATGGACTAGAGACTCCAGGATTATCCTGAACCTCTGATACCATGTTGGAATTTTAAAAACAAAGAGCTCATCGTCATCAAGAGTGTAAAGAAAATTGTTTCGTTCATAGTTTTCTGTGAATACATTCAATTTTATGCAGAGAATATGATCGCATAGTACATGGCGGCTGTAGCATAATGCTATATTTATACCTAAGGGAGAATATAGAACTATCTAGAATTCATTACCTATTTCAATTAATTCTGGACCACACATTGAATAGGATAAGGAAGAGTAAGGTAGTTTGTCTTCTTGTTGGGAGGCTCCACACTAGCATGCAAGGCACGTGTTGTTTTATCTGCATGGCAGTCCACTGTGCTTGCAAGGCAGTCAACTAGTGAGCTCGCATGCTCTTTTATATGGCTAACACTACTGTTACCGTGGAGGGAGCATTTTCTGCAATGAAGATCATAAAAAATCGATTACCTAACCGAATGGAAGATGATTGGCTCAACGCTTGTATGGTTCCATACGTTTGAAAAAGATGTTTTTGATAAAACTAGTAATGAAACTATTATGCAACAATTTCAAACCATGTCATCTCGTCGTGAACAATTGTAATTATAAGGTAACTTTTTTATGCATTTTTGTTATCTTTTTACAAATTATGTCATGTCTTTTGCTCCATTTCAACTAATTTTCTGGTTTCGCCCCTACCGCCAAGTTCACCTAGGCGCCGCCTGACCAATTTTTTTGACCAATTTGTACAAATCGAAGACGACCGAACACCACGTAGGCCGATTAGAGAAAAAAAAAACTTGTTACCACACAATAATGACGCATGCCCGAGCTCATGCACTCAATCAACTTTCAATTTGCAAGACACCACTGTTTAGTATAAACGCGGCGGCTTCCCATTAAGTGCATGTTCATCACACGTGTCGACGTCCTAAACCCCCAAAAAGGACCTTATCATCTATGATTAACACACGTGTCCCCAATCCTCGAGAAACGTCACCGTATTCTCATGATACACATCTTATCCTTTTAGAAAGCCTCAACATGATCACCACGGTACAAAACAGCATGTTTATCTTCATCTTAGCCCCAATAGAAAGAGAGAGAGACGTACACAAAGCTGTCTCGCCATTAAATTGAAAAAAAAATGTCATCGGGCAGCTTGGAAGAACCAATGCTCTCTAGGCTCAGTCGCCTTGACCACATCGTAAGTCCCACTTTCATTTTTCGGAATAGTTCTGTAATGAGACCGTAGCATATCTTCCTCAGATTTTTATGCATATTTCATTCTTCTTTGTCTTCATGTTGGATAAATTGCAGCTGAAGCAATTGGAGGACATAAGGAGCGGGAGCCACTCGCCGAAGAGTTCGTACGCGTCGACCACTTCAAGTGGGACGCTCACGAGCGAAGGCCACCCGGCGTCTTTTGCTGAAGTGTCGCCCGAAGGCCTCGAGAAGCACTGCCGGCCGGTCGAGGAGGTGATGCTGGAGGTCGAGCGGAAGGGCACGCTGATCGATCGGCTGGTCCGTGCCGAGGATCGAATTTTGAAGGTTAATTATTAGTTCATAATTTTGAAAAAAAAAAAGGATAAAGCAAAATTGTTGTACTTACTGTGTTTTGGCGGTGTATGTCAGCTGTGTATGCAGTTGGAAGAAGAGTTTGAGGGAGAGAGGGGAGAAGAGGAAAATGGGATGGCGGAGAAGAAGAAGAAGTCGACTACTCCTAAGAAGGGACTAAAGCAGTTGGTTAAATCATGTGTCACGAGGAAGAAGAAGAAGCACAACAACACTGTCTGACGATCAATCATCAGTTTAAATGTTTTCTGCTTTGTTGAATTTTTAGGTACAATTAATGCCCTTTAATTATACTTTTTTTTTTTTTTTTTGGTGAACTGATTTTGTGTCATTATAATATATGTTGATTATGGTGGAGTTAAAATGATGTTCTGCTGGATTGTGAACCTAATTGTCAAGCCCTCATTTATATAACAATTAGGGCGGTAAATGAGTCAGCCAAGCTCTAGCTTAAGGTGCTCGAGCTTGGTTCGGTAAATAACCGAGCTTGAAATCGAGCTTGAGCTCGTTAAAGCCTCAATCTCGAGATTTTTAACGAGTCAGAACTATAAAAAAATTATATAAAAATCTTATTTTTGAACTTAACAAACTTTATCGAGTCGAATCAGACTCGTTTAGTTTTGACAACATTAAGTATTAACAATCTAGTGCTAGAGGCCTAGCGCACACTTATTCGATTTTTAGAATACTGGTTTTATCAAAGTTTTGAAAACTGAACTTTCATCGAACGGGTTAAGCTATTGGTTCAAACGGGTTAAGCTACTGGTTCAAAGTTGTAAATGTATTTCAATTAGCTACTGAATTGTAAATGTATTTTTTAAGTTGATAATTTTTGTGTTTTTTTATCGGTTTTACATAGATAATATATCAAATTAATCATCTTTTGATGATCTTTGATTTGACATCCATATTATATATATGAAATAAATAAAAATAAAAAATTATAATATTTATCAATATTCATTAGAAAAATAAAATTATTTCTTAATTGATATATTTATGTGTAATGTAGTTATATATTATACGTTAAAAAAATATTATAATACAACACATGTAAGTCGCATAAATAAAAAGTGTCATACTAAATATATAATAATATATATATTTTTATAAAAAGGAATTTAAATTTTTAACTATTTTTTCTCATTAATTTTAGATTTTAAGAAAAAAATTAGCAAGCACTCGTGTAATACATGAGAGTTGTACTAGTTGCATAATATATTGTTTAATTTAAGTTTTTAAAGTTATTATATTTGTTGTTATATAATAGGCATAAACTAAAAAAATATTTAGTTTATCTTTCATTCTATAATTCAGAATCTTAATATATTAGCCATTGTTATAAACATTTTACTGCATGAATCATAATTATTTTATTTTATAAGATTAAACTTATTTAAAAAAAAAAATTATGTGGGCTCACCAAGTTGAATGAATTGAATTATTGTCTAAGTTTATATTGGATCACACATAATTTGTAAATTAGTAAAAAACCATGACAACTTGGGTTGCAGTGAACATTTTATGGGTTAATTTGGCCATACCATGTGGACTATTTAAACTAATAGATGAATTTCAATATTATAATTAACTTTATTATTATAAATATAATGCAATTTAATTATGTATAATAAAATAATAAAAATAATTTTGGATCATATGAGCTTATGAATAATTTAAAATAATAATAAAATTTGCTCAAGTGTGTTCAACTTAACCATGAAAAGTAAATCTCTATTTAGTGTTTGCATTTATAATAGAATTATAAATTGTACCTTTTATGCTTTAGAGTATTGTACTTAAAGTCTTTTATTGGTAATCTCTTTTATATGTAAAAGTGTCACTAGCAATTGACACTTTCTGTTATTTAGCCAAATGTATATAAAGGGTTTGCTAACCCTAAAACACAATGTAATTTTCATTTTTCTCTCTTTCAATAATATCATCGCCGCTTTCTTTTTCTCTCTCTATTCCTTCTCTCTTGTTCTTCATCTTCTTCCTTCAATCTGATAAATCTGATATGGTATCATTCGCCAGTAGATCTTGATTTTTTTTTCCGCTGCATCTGTACTTGTTTTGATCCGTTTTCATTGCTGATATCGCTCGATATGTCTCTCACCGTCAGTCCGTCCGACGATCCTACATCACCGTTTTTCCTGCATCCAAGCGACAACCCTGGTGCTCTCATAGTTGCAGAGCTCTTCAATGGCGAGAACTACGTCTCCTGGTCTCGCGCCGTCTCTATGGCTCTCAGCGTCAAAAACAAACTAGGGTTTGTCGATGGTACTCTGTCTGCCCCTAACTCTACTCAAAACCCTAATCTATATATGTCTTGGGTTCGAGCTAACAATCTTGTGTTGTCCTGGCTTTTGAATTCTGTGAACAAGGATATTAGACAGTCTCTGTTGTTTTTTACGATTGCTCATGAGGTTTGGGAAGAATTGAAATCTCGATATGCCCTATCTAGTGGTCCTAGGGTTTTCCATCTCGAGAAATCTCTTAGTACTATAGATCAGGGTACTTTATCTGTTACTCAGTATTACAGCAACTTCAAATCTCTTTGGGATGAGTATGTGACTTATCGTCCTATTTTCAAATGTGTCTGTGGTGTTTGTGCTGATTGTACATGTAAAATCTTTGAGGCTATGGCTACTGCTCAGAATCATGACTCTGTTATGAAGTTTCTGATAGGCCTAAATGAATCCTATTCATCTCTGAGGAGCCACTTCCTTTTATCCAACCCTCTACCCTCTCTTGCTACTGTCTACTCTCTTCTACTTCAAGAGGAAAGTCAGAGATCTTTATCCAACACCACTAAATCATCTGACTCTCTTGCTATGCTAGCCAAAACAAACAAACCATCATATTCTTTCACAAACAAACCTCCTACATACAAACACCCAAACTCAAACTCTTTCACCAACAAACCAAATGATAAACCAAAACCAAAATGTAGCCACTGTGGCTATGTTGGCCACACTGTTGATAGATGTTACCAAATCATTGGTTACCCTTCTAATTGGGTTGGTCCCCGTGGTCCTAGATCTTCTTCAAAACATTCTGCTCATGCTGTTATCACTGACTCTACTTCTCCTATATCTGATAACACTAATGATGCATCTTCCATGACTGACCGTTTGTTTACTGAGTTTTTAGCCTTTAAGAAATCACAGGAGTTGACACAAAGTAACTCTAACACTCCTGTGGTTGCTACTGCATTTGCTGAGCTACCAGGTACTCCTAAACCCTCTCTATGTATGATTGCTCAAACTTTATCAAAAACTACATGGATTCTTGACACTGGTGCCACTGATCACATGATATGTGCTTCTGAATTCTTTACTTCACCAACCACATCTGTATCTGTTAAAATCACAATGCCTAATGGTAATCATGCTATTGCATCTCAAATTGGACAAGTTCAACTTGCTGATTCTCTAATCTTACATGATGCTTTATTTGTGCCATCTTTTGCATTCAATCTCATATCTGTATCCAAGTTGGCTGCCACAAATAACTGTATTGTCAAATTTCTGTCATCTTCTTGCATATTACAGGATCTGTCAAATCAGACAGTGATTGGTTCTGCTGAACTTAAAGATGGTCTATATCATCTTTCTTTACCTACTAATCATACCTTTCTAAATACTGTTCATACTGATAACTATGTAACCCCTCAACTACCTGTAAACTCTCATTCCCTTGTAACCTCTGATTCATCTATATGGCACTACAGATTGGGACACTTATCATACTCTAAACTTCAAACTTTATCTCTTACACCTACATGTAAACCTACTGTTCCATGTGATGTGTGTCATTTCTCCATACAGAAAAGGTTACCTTTCTCTGAAAGTGCATCTACATCTGCATATCCATTTCATTTAATTCACTGTGATGTTTGGGGACCTTTCTCAGTCCCATCTCATTCAGGTCATAAATATTTTCTCACTATTGTTGATGATTATAGTAGACTTACTTGGATTTACCCTACTGTTTTAAAATCAGACATCAAACAACATCTCACACACTTTTACCAAATGGTGTTAACTCAGTTTGATAAGAAAATCAAAATCATCAGATCAGACAATGGTTCTGAGTTCTTTCTTAAACAATTTTACACTGACTTTGGCATTTTACACCAAACTTCTTGTGTTGAAACTCCCCAACAAAATGCCAGAGTAGAGAGAAAACACCA
>CACSLK010027751.1:6911371-6937602 GCA_902706635.1 Striga hermonthica | reverse complement strand
TTGTACTTTTTATAAACTAGTAAAGTGCACGTGGTGTCGGATGATTTTCGCGGAGTAAGTTTGTAAAATAAATTAATTTATTTATTAAACATATCATTGCATAAATGAGTAAAATATAGAAAAATGAACTCATCTGTGATTTTTTTTATTTAGAATTAATATAATGATGTCCTCATATAAAAATAGTGAAATAACGTTTTACAAACCCCAACAAAAATATATATAAAAAACAAATTCCTAATAAAAAAAGCACAAAGATTTTCTTTCATTTTAGTTTTAACGTTCTCATAAGAACATTCATAGTCGTTGGACTCCAATACATCAATACTATTGCAAAATTCTTCTTGATTAATTTGGCAAAACGCCAATTTTATTCAAACACTTAAGAAACATTCTGACCCAACATATAGTCAAACTTCATGATCATATGATCTTTGTAACAAGGTACTTCTACTAACAAATGATAAATATCTCTATGAAATAACTAACAGTGTCACTAAAATTGCTGATATTTCACTGTATAAACTACTACATTCCTCTATCTCTAGATATATATATTGGTGTCTACCCCATTGATGCATCGCCCCAGGAGGTGGGAATGAATTTTTTCTCCAAATAAAAGTTGACTTTCCAAAATCTTGGTTACATGTACTTCTCCCGAGGTGCTAAATTATTTTTTGAAATCATATACATTACCTGAAAGTACCTCTAAGGTAATTGCACATATGTTCAAGCACAATACACCAATGAGATTATAAATATTTCTATAAAAAGTGACAACTTAATTTCTAACATTCAAAACTGTTTTGATACTCCTACATTTCATTTTCAGTGTTATTTATCTAGAATATAGACGAACAATATAATCTATTTTTTGCAATGATAATACAAAACAATGAGAAAATATTGAAAAGCATATCATTTGTTAAAATATTTGACAACAGAAGAATTAGAATTCCATTATATGACGATACTTTTAGTCATTTGTAAAGTTTATTATTATGGAGCCATGATTAAAATATACATCATGTATACAAATTTTTAGATTTTTTAATTATTTAAAATTGAAAATAAATAATATATGATCATTATTTATGAGAACCAATTTCTTACAGAGTCTATATATTTAAACGCTAGCAACAAGAAAGTAGTAATTTTAAAAGACTTTTTGTTTGTAAATATTGGTATTCATACTTTTCTAAGAAAATTGTCATGTTTTCTTTTTCTCGTTGCATTACTATTATAATATTTGTTTCTTATTCTATAGACAAATAATATTTTATTTGCTAAATAACTAAAGCACATTTATACGTATTATGTTATTTTTTGTATGTGTTTTATATAATGATGGTATCAAATTATCTTATTTATTAGGCTACAATTAATATAATCACATAAGATTAAACGTAATTTAATATTTGATAAAATTGTACTTTTTATACGAATTATTAGATTAAAAAGATTTAGAATTTTTTCCAATGTTTGATAAAATATTAATTAACTAAGTCATTTTCATAATCACTGAATACATATATGGTACCACCATTATAGGGTTCATTTTGCAGCAGTAATTAACTTCACATAGCTAATGTTATTTCATTTTCTTTCTCTGGTCTAGCCTTTCTTTTTATCTATGACTTCACATTGCTTCGCTTCGTTTGTACCCTAAGGTGCATTTGCCATAGTTTCAGCATTACGACAAACTCGTGTCAAACATATATCGGATTTAGGCTCTCTAGCCAAAACGCGGGAACAACTAGAAGTTTACACCAATTTTTTTTTTACTTTTTTTTTTTAAAATGAATTGTTTCAAATTTATGTATGGAAAACATACCACAAGTTTATCTTATGTTATTTTATACTTAATAAAATTGATTTAACTATATTTGTATATCTTATATTATATTATATTTAATTATAATTTTTTAATTAAATATTTACAATTCATAAATTCATTAATAACATTGTCGAGTCAACTTTTGTTCATAAAATTTTTAAAAATATATTATTTTCATTGATTTTTTTTTTTCCAAACGATCTTAATACCATTACTCAATAAAAGGAGTCTACAACCGAATGGCTAACTAGCCATTTTACAAACCAGAGAACCACACCTGACCGGTGGCCTAGAACAACACATAAAAGAACAACAGGCATAACCGAGGTTATGGAAACCTGAGCCCTCAAACCAGAACAAAAACAAACAACAACAACTACATCCAAGCCACTGAACCATAAGGACCTAGCTATGGATAGGACAACTAACAACAGAAAAGACAGACAAAAAACAAGAGAGATCCTTAAAAATAGTAAGCAGCCTCAGTCCACTCTCTGTGAGCTATCTTGGCTACAATCTCCTCTGGAATCCATGCATTTTGGAAGACCCACAAGTTTCGGGACTTCCAAAGCCACCACAAGATGTAAGTTGACAAAGAGATGCGAGCTTCCGAGACTGGTGTCAGCTTCATTTCAGCAATTTGCCACCACCAACCTTTAAAGCCTGAAATTGTAGCTTCAGAAAAATCCCAAGACAAGGGAAATGCCCTCCAAACCATTTAAGCCCTTCTGCATTCAAAAAATATATGAGCAACAGATTCCATAGCCTCACCACAACAACAGCACATAGGATCCACTTCCACTCTCCTCTGCAACAGGTTAAGAGCTACTGGTAAATTATTAGTAAAGCACTTCCACAGAAAGTGCCTCAGCTTAGGCTTGACTTTCAATGACCAGCACCTCATTCTAGCCTTCTTGTCCAATTTTAGATTATAGCTACAACTAGGAGAATCTAACTTCTGAATCTTCTGATCAATAGCAACATCATAAGCCGAGGCCACAGAGAAATGCCCCTTAACATCAGGACACCAAATCCACCTATCTCTTACCTCAGGACTCAGACACTTCATTTTTAAAATAGCTGCACAAGAAGCTGGAGTAAACAAATGATGCAGCAAAGTACTGTTCCAGGACCTACCACATTCAGATATAAGCTCCCACACCCAAGTCACCTGTGACTGATCAATATTCTGATTGAGACTAGGAATACCTGAACTGCAACCCTCCACCCAAGGGTCAGAGAATATTTTGGTGTTAGCCCCATCACTGTCCAACTTCCTGAAACTAGTCTTATGAATATTCATCACATTAACCCAGGAATTTTAGAGCCAAGATGCAGAATTTTTCTTTAGCATTCAGAACACAAACATTAGGAAAATACTTCTCTTTCAAGATTCTAGACATAAGGGTGTTAGGCTTGGTTAGCAATCTCCAGATCTGCTTCAATATAAGAGAGTCATTAAACACCCTGAGATCTTTGAACCCAAGTCCCCCTGTATATTTAGGGGTAGTAGCCTTCTGCCAAGCAAGCCAGTGCACTCCTTCCTTCTGTTCCTTGCCAGTAGACCACCAGAAGTTAGCACATAGTCTAGCAATTTCCTTGCACACCCCAGCAGGCAAACAAAAGCAAGACATCACAAAAATAGGCAAGGTAGAGATCACAGCCTTCAATAAAACCTCCTTACCCGCAAAGGATAAAAACCTGTTTTTCCAGCTAACAATCTTTTTCTTCACAGCAGTAGTAACATACTCAAACACTTCTTTCTTACTTTTACCAATGCCTAAAGGAAGGCCGAGGTATCTAGAGGAGTGACATACCTCAATTCCTTGTAAACTCTGACAAATTTCAGCCTTGAGTCCCACAGAAGCATTTCTACTAAAGAAGACTGAAGATTTGGCTAAATTTACCTTCTGCCCTGTAAATCTCTGGTAAGATGCTAATATCCTGAGCATATTCATAGCATTATGGGAGTCAGCTGCACAGAACAGTAAAGTATCATCTGCAAACATGAGATGGGACAAAACAGTCCCACCTTTAGTAAGTTTCAAGCCCTGCAGATCACCAATCCTGACAGCATTCCCAATCATTTTTGCAAAATCTCAGAAACCAGCAGGAAAAGATAGGGAGAAAGAGGATCTCCTTGTCTGAGACCTCTAGAAGGAATAATAAACCCATTCACTTTGCCATTGATGTTTAAAGAGAAAACAGATGATGAGATACAAGCAAATACCCATCTCACAAACACAGGACTAAAACCCATCTTCCTCATCAATTTGATTAAACAGTTCCACTCAACACAGTCATAAGCCTTCATCATATCAAGTTTCACAGCCATAAAGCTCTTCTTCCCCACCCTATGTCTATTCAGATAATGTATAACTTCATGAGCAACTACCACATTATCCAAAATCTATCTATCTGGTATAAAAGCTGATTGAGTATCACTTATACAAAGATTAAGGCACTCTTTCATCCTAGCAGCAATTATCTTTGCAATAATTTTATAAGAAACTGAGCAAAGACTGATAGGTCTGTAGTGGTTGACATTTTCAGGATTATCACATTTTGGGATCAAGGTTATAACAGTGTGATTCCAACTTCTCATCATTTTACCAGAATCAAAGAATTTGAAAATAGCTACACAGAGGTCACCTTTAATAAGTGGCCAGAAATGCTGAAAGAACAACGGAGTCATGTCATCTTCTCCTGGTGCCTTGTTGGGATTCATAGCAAATAAAGCATCCTTGATCTCAGCTTCATCAACATCAGCCATCAGTCTGGAATTCCCTTCCTCAGAAATAACAGGGGATATTAATTGCAAAATATCATCCTCATCACAAGAGCCCTCAGATGTAAAGAGTGTTTGGTAGAAATTTAAAAAGCAGGCCTCAATCTGCTCCTGGCTAGTAGCAACTCTGTTCATATTATCCACCACTCTTGAAATGGCATTCCTCTTCCTCCTTTGCATAGTGACAGCATGGAAGAACTAAGTATTCTTATCCCCACCTTTAAGCCAAGTGACTCTGGCCTTTTGTTTCCAAAACTCCACCTCAGATAAATGTGATTCCTCCAGCTCTTTTTTGACTTTTTCCCATTCCTCCCAGTTCCTCTGACCACCAAGCGCTCTCATTTCCTCCAATTTGAGTGTAAGATCCGCAATCTTCCTCATATTCAAAGATTTAGCCTCTTTATTCCACTTTGTAAGGGCCATCCTGGTCTTCTTAATCTTTTCTTTCAACACATACATCAAAGACCCCTCCACAGAACCAACCCAAGCCTTCTCCACCTCCTCTTGACAACCCGGTTTACTCAACCACCTCTTGTCGAAGCAAAATCTTTTGAAAAAAGGAGATTGAGTAGTACCAGTATCCAGTAACAGCATAGAAAGATCAGAGGCACACTTGAAATATGTTTGTACTTTGGCTCTTGGATTATCAGTTATCCAGGAAAAAGAACCGAAAACTCTATCAAGCTTCTCTTCTATAAAGTCTTCCCCCTGTCTATTATTGCACCAAGTGTAGGGATATCCCTCCATTCTCACCTCAAGCATTCCCATCCTAGCAATGAAGTTATTGAACTCCTCAAAGCTGCTCTGAGATCTGACTCTTCCCCCTCTTTTATCATTATCTCCACAAATTGCATTCCAATCACCCCTTATGCACCATTTAGATCCCCATAGTTGTTTACTTCCTTCCAACTCTAGCCACTGCAACTTCCTCCTCTGATAATCAGTGCTAGCATAGACAAGAATTAGCCACTCACTAGTCTCAGAAGTAGCCATCTTATATTCCACTTGCAGACAGAAATTGATGTTTATAACCTGTACTACCACCACCTCTTTACACCACAACAAAAGCAAACCCCCATTCAGACCAACAGGTTCCACAGTGAAATTCCTCTCTGCAAACCCAAGCTTCTTGCAAACAGTGTCAGTAAAGAACTTGTTTTTTCTAGTCTCAGATAAAAAAACAAAATTGGGGAGGTGGATTCTTATGGAATCCTTGATCAGGGAAACTGTAGAGGGTCCTCCTAGACCTCTACAGTTCCACAAGATTGTCTTCATTTATCACCTTGGGGCCACTCAAGGCTGGCTACCCCCACCTGTTGAAGCTGATTATCAATTACCTTCCTGGATTTTCTGGATACAATCTCACTCTGCTCCTCCACTGGAACACTTGCTTGATGATTGGATTGTCTACCTCTCTTACCCAGCATTAGAATATTCCCCTCAGAATCAGTTTCCATAGCCCTCTGCAGTCTTCCAGAGGTAGACTTCTTCCTCTTCCAAGTAGAAGTATTTAACTTTATGAGCTCTATCGATGTTATCTTCACACCTTCCTCCTCTATATCTGGCCCCTTTTCTTTAATATTATCTAATTTATGGGCACTTCCTCTGTCCTCCACCACCACAAGTTGTTACCAAGCCCCATAATCTGATCTTCACCTTGAATCATTGGAACATCATTGCAGTCATTAACTTCAGAGCTGAGCACCAGAGCTACTGACAAATTATCCCTTGGGAGATTAGCCATAGGATGGTCTTCACTGGCCTTCCTAGGAGACTTATCAGCTGCCACCTCCTCCTCAGGAATTGCGTTGGATGGATCACCTGATTGCCTCAGATTACTATTTGTTTGGGATGGGGTTGAATTTTGCGAGGAACCTCCCGTCCTTCCTGTTTCCATGGCTTTCAACCATTCACCAAATTGCCCCACTCTCTGATTGCCTTCTTCAATATCCTTAGCTCTAGAATTGCAAGCCCTCTCCAGATGGCCTACCAATCCACAGTAAAAGCAGCAACTAACAAGCTTCTCATACAGAAATGTTACCCCCAGTCTTTGGTCTCCAAGCTTAATATGGGCACACCTGAGGATTGGCTCAGCCACATCATGTGAAACTAATAATCTGAGATAGCTGCCATGGACGCCTCCAGATTTGACTACAATGACATTCTTGATTTTCTTGAACAGGCTACCAATCTTTCTGCCCACCTCAATGCTCAACCAATTTAGCGGAAGCTTATGGACTTGCACCCATAAAGATATTTCACTGAATCACGGATCAAGAGCTGTCAGACCTTCTCTCCAATCTTGCAGCACCAGATAATGATTTTCGAACACCCAGTTGATACCCGCTAACACCTTCTCTTTATCCTCCTTGCAACCAAATATAAATTGGAAGAAGTTTTCCCCTACCTCCTTAACTTCAAATGCCATAGAAGTTTGTCAAACCAGCCCCATTAGCCTCTTCAGCCCAAAGATATTAGCTTTCTGATCCCCAATAATTTTGCCAAGAACACTACGACGGCATTCCTCATCGCTTAATTTGACATCGCTGTTATCAAGTTCCACATCCCGACTTTCTTTCACCGACAGCTCCAGGGCTCGGAACTGATCCCCCAGATCCTCGGCCATTGTCGAACCCTAATTACGAAAACACACTGACTCCTAGCTTAGTCACCGCACCAAACAAGGAAGACACTCTAAAATAGATAAAGCAAGGAGAAATTGAGGAACTCTTCTCAAAGAGAATCAGAATCTTCAACAAGATACAATAATCTCCGACGAGATAATATCACTCTCCGACGAGAATTTATTTTCATTGATTTGCTTATGTTGAATTGAGAAAAGTTATGTTTTTTAATTATATAGGGAGGATATAAGATTTCTTATATTTTTATGTAGTATTTATTGAGTAATTGTATTTACAATTTTTCTATTAAAAATATATTAAACACGTGAACTTTTTAGTTCCTATAATTTTTTTTTTCAGAAATCACTCATTATTTTATCTCAATATTACCTATTAATTTATCAATTGAGTTATATTTCTTACATATTAAATATTATATAATTAAAATATTTCTTGTTTTATTTTTTCAATATGATACTTGGTAACACAAAACTCCTCGACCGGCTGGAACTTGAGTGATCGCCTTCCTTCTCGCCGGTTGAACGTCGTGTACCTACAAAGAACTCTCACACCGGAGGGGTTTTCCGGTGAAGAGCCTCCGATGCTTAAGTCAGTGTATATTCAATCAATTCTCAAGAGTAATGGAATGATCGTGTTGAAGAAGAAAGGCTCACCCCCTTTATATAGGGGTGAGATACCTGACCTAGGGCTGCCCGGATTTGGTGAGCTGTCTGCCCTAGCTGCCCGTCCGTACACACCAAACGCGTGTGTCAGAGGCGGCCGTCGCCACTATCGCCTGCACCAATCCTCTTTGGCCGCGTGTCCATCTGCACATGGGGTAGGCTGTCAGAGGTGGTTATCGCTGTCCACCACTACCTTCTCGACACGTGTCCTCCTGCACATGGGGTAAATATTCTCCTGGGATTCCGTCAGAGGCTTCCTTCACGCGCCTATGACTAGGCCGAACAGCGTGATGTTAAATCCCCGAAGTGATCGACCTGCTTAGGTCGAATAGATTGCTCGATTGCGTATCTGGTCGAAGGATAGTGTGGTCGACAGCCCTGCTTGGTCGACTAGTTAACTGCCCGATTTCCTTGGCTTCCTCATAATATGACCTCCTCGACCAGTCAACAGACCGGTTCCACCTTGTGGGTATAATATCCCATATCAATACTTATATATTATATTAAAAAAACTAATATAGTAAATAAAAAAGTTATTTAAAATTAGAATAATAAAGATTTTTTTTTCTAATCTACATGTATAAATGTACAAATAACTATTGTCTATCACCTCAAGTTTACACATAAAATTAATAAGAAAAAAAAACTAACAAGCGTTTAACAACTCAGTTCGATTACATCGATAAGTATATTTTTAGAAGGTTTTTATTTAGTTATATTAATAATATTATTTTTTTTATTAGTTTGTTTTTATATTTATTAGTACGTGTCACAACTTAATTATTATTCATATTATTTTTTATATTTAATATTTTTTAAACTTTTATCTTGTTCTTTCACATGTTCTTAACTGTAGATTTTTCAAAAAAGACATAATATAAAGTATAGAATTTTTTTGATCATCTGTCTCATTATATATCAAATATTTGTATATCCTATATTATATTATATTTAATTAAAATTTTTAAATAAATATTTTAATTAAATATTTACAATTTATAAATTCATTAATAATATTTTTCAGTCAACTTTTGTTCATAAAATTTTTAAAGATATATTATTTTCATTGATTTGCTTATGTTGAATTGAGAAAAGTTATTTTTTTAATTACATATAGGGAGGATATAAGATTTCTTATATTTTTTATGTAGTATTTATTGAGTAATTGTGTTTACAATTTTTCTACTAAAAATATATTAAACACATGAACTTTTTAGTTTCTATAATTTTTTTTTTTTTTCATAAATCACTCATTATTTTATCCCAAGATTACCTATTAATTTACCAATTGAGTTACAATTCTTACATATTAAATATTATATAATTAAAATATTTCTTGTTTTATCTGTTCAATATGATACTTATATATTATATTAAAAAACTAATATAGTAAATAAAAAAGTTATTTAAAATTAGAATAATAAAGATTTTTTTTTCTAATCTACATGTATAAATGTACAAATAACTATTGTCTATCATTATTATTATTATGGGAATTTCATAGGAATTTCCCCAGGCGAAATCCCCAATTTCCTCCTGCCCTAGTCGTCCGTCTCCTCATATCTCGGTCCTCTCTCCGCCAGGGTCCAAGGTTGCCGGAGTTTGTTGTCTTCGTCTCCCCGTGAATCGGCCTCGCCTGCTCCGTTGGACCGTCGATGTCGACTTCCCCCATTTGTTGCAGATTTTCTTCTGTGGGCTTCGTGGGTTTGTCGGTGTTGGGTCTGGGGCGTGGGTGGAGGCCCGTGAACGGGGTGGTCTCGGCCTTTTCTGTTGGCTGGCTGGCTGGGCTCGCTGCTAGCGCGAAGCTAGGGTTCGCCGGTGGGTCGTTTCGTCATATCGGTGCCTTCTGCCGCGTCCGGTGGCTGTGGATGGAGGGCTCTTCGCCGATCTGTGGAGGTCGCCATTGTGGTGGCGTCTAGAGGTCGCCGGTGTGGTGGCGTCTGGAGGTCGCCGTTGTGGTGGCGTTTGGAGGCTGTGCGGAGATTCTTCCCCCTCAGTCGTTGGTTGGCTCGGGTTTTTCGGTTGCAGGTGCGGGCTCTTGTTTGAGGCGCTCTTGGTGTCGGGCTCAGCAGTCGGTCGGAGGGGCTGGGTCAGAGCCCTGTGATTTCCCTCTCTCAGAAGCCCTTGGGGGTGGTGGGGGTCCGATTCATTCTAGTAGTGCCGGGACCGATTGTTTGGGTCTGGCATTTTCGGGGTAGGATTGGTACTTAGTTTGTTGTGTTTGCCGAGTGGGGTTTGAGGGCTTTTGCGTTGGCAATCCAGGTTAGCTCGGGAGGGATTCGGAACTTTGGGTCCCATTTTAGCTAGGCTTGTGGCAGTGGTGATCGGGGTCTCAATGTCTGGATCTCCCTTTAGCTGGCTTTGGTTGTTGGGTGCTCTTGGAAGCTTTTGGTCGGGGGAGGGATGTTTTTAGTTCTTCATTTAGATGTCGTTGTTTTGTTTCTTTTAGTTCTCTTTGTGTGTTTCTTGGTGTTTTATCTTTTCAGTGTTTGTTCGTTTCTATTTCGGAGATGAATACAGGCTAGGCATTCTGCAGTGGTTCTGTTTTTCATTCTCTTTTTTTTTTTTCGGTTTTTAGAGTTATCTAGGCCGCCATGTGCGTGTCCTCCCAGTTTTCTATTCCAGTTTTTTAGGAGTGTTTTTGGTTTGGACCGTTGGCCCCTGTCTCATTACCCTGTTGGGGCCTTAGATAACCCCGTTGGGGCCTTGTAATTTGTACCTTTTGTACTTTTGTGCTATTTTATATTATCTCTATCGTTCCGAAAAAAAAAAACTATTGTCTATCACCTCAAATTTACACATAAAATTAATAAGAACAAAAAACTAACAAATGTTTAACAACTCAGTTCGATTACATCGATAATTATATTTTTAGAAGGTTTATATTTAGATATATCAATTATATTATTTTTGTTATTAGTTTGTTTTATATTTATTAGTGCGTGTCACAACTTAGTTATTATTCATATTATTTCTTATATTTAATATTTTTTTAAAACTTTATCTTGTTCTTTCACATGTTCTTAACTGTAGATTTGTCAAAAAAGACATAATATAAAGTATAGAATTTTTTCGATCATCTGCCTCATTATATATCAAATATTTGTATATTCTATATTATATTATATATAATTACAATTTTTTAATTAATATATTAATTAAATATTTACAATTGATAAATTCATTAATAATATTGTCGAGTCAACTTTTGTTCATAAAATTTTTAAAAATATATTATTTTCATTGATTTGCTTATGTTGAATTGAGAAAAGTTATGTTTTTTTTTAAGAAGTTTTTTCAATACAAGGCATGAAAGATGGGTAAACTATCAATTCGGGGCCTGAAAGATTTTTTTCTCAATTCACGACCTAAATGGTATAAAACTATCAAATTAAGTCCTACAGTTAACAACACTCATAAAACCATTAAATTGAGAGTTAATTTGAAGTTTTAAAAAACAAAATTTGAAGAAAAATAAAAGATTGTTGCTTACTCACATAAAATAATAAGTAAACATTTGCATAACATTAAAAAAAAAAGATTCAGTGTTTTAAAACTTTAAATTAGCTCTCAATTTAATAGTTTTATGAGTGTTGTTAATTGTAGGACCTAATTTGATAGTTTTATAACATTTAGGTTCGGAACTGAGAAAAAAATCTTTCAGGCCCGGAATTGATAGTTTACCTATCTTTTAGGCCTTGTATTGAAAAAACTCCTTTTTTTTAATTATATATAGGGAGGATATAAGATATGATGGCATTAGTATATTACCAATTTGCCATTAAAAATATGTGAAAGTAAGGGTTTTTTAGGTAGTTTATTTTTTAATTAAAAATATAAATAAAATATGATGTGTATTAGTGTATTACTAATTTGCCATTAAATTTATGTCAAAGTAAGGTTTTTTAGGCATTATGAATTTTTACAAAAACACTCCTCCTTTTAAAGTAGTATAGATTCGTCATAAATATAAAAATACAAATGTTAGGTTTATATTTCATAAAATTATTTTATTATCTAAATATTGTAATATTATTTAAGATAACATGATAATTCTAGTCAATGCAATATATCAAGTCAGTACTAATATAAAACTAGTACAATACTCATGATTACACGGGTACTACCGTACTAGTTAAAAAAATTATATTGAATTTAAAAACAAGTGTAAAAGAGAAGTTTTTTCCATTTAAATTGAAAATACCTTTTACAAAATTGCATTATTACTTATATTTAATTTAGTATATGAGACTTATGATGTGTAAGATTGTTTGTCTATATATTATAATAATTTTTCTAATGCATATGTGATGAATTTATACATAATTTTTTCAATTGATATACAACTTTTATTACAATGAATTATGTTGAAATTCTTAAGGCAGAAGTTTCTTTTATTTAAATTTTAAATACCTTTTAAAAGTTGTGATATTATTTATTTTAAATATAATTTTTCACTTGTACATACATCTTGTATTATAATATTTTTTCTAATTAATATGTACTGAATTTATAGATAACATTTTTAATTGAAATAAATTTATTAATTAGAATTGTATTAATACATAATTTAATTTATAATAAAAAATATTTAGTTATCTTGTACATGCAATATGGACACCAAATCAAAACTCGTCAAAAAATAATTAATTTAATGTATTATATGTAATAAATAAATAACAGATACATGAGTTATTAACTTTTCATTATATTTATGATTTAAAATAGTTTTTTAAATCGCATTATTATTTATATTTAAATTGAAATTCATATGTAATTAATTTTATGTTTTTTTCTCTATTTCATTTTTTCCAATTTATTTTTGTAGGTTTTCGGTATTTAATATATGATTTTTATTATATATAAGTGTAGAATATTATAAATGTCTAAGATCTTAAATACGATGTTTATGTACAAATTACTTACATATACTTATAAAGTTATCTATTATGTTAAGGTTACATTTTTATTTTAATAATTCACAATTATCATATTGTTCATTAATTGACCAACGTTTAACCTACAAAATTTATATAGTTTTATTATAATTTGAAATGCATGAAATGTTAACCGTATGATAAAATATGCTACCTGGACTCGGATAAGGGTGGTGTATCGGATGTGGAGATATGAGCGCCCGACTCGTCAATTGTTTAGAAATCTCGAACATTTTAGGCTAAAATGCCACACCCGACACTCATACCCACACCAGTGTCGACACGACATTATACGGATATTCTTCCTAAAAGAGTCCGGGTAACATAGATGATAAATGCAACATATAGTTTTATGGTAAAATATTTATTTTATTATTGTTATTTTTTCTCTATGTTTATTTCCTTGATTATTTTTCAACATAATGAGTTAATTAATATTTAATTTATATTTTGATGTATTATATACTAGCACAACACCGGTGTATTACACGGGTGCTTGCTAATTTTTTTTCTTAAAATCTAAAATTAATAAGAAAAAAGTAGTTTGAAAATTTAAATACCTTTCATAAGAATATATATATTATTATATACTCCCTTCTATTTTTTTAAAATGTCATTCTAGCATTTTCAACTATTTGCCAAATAAATGTCGTTTTAGATCTTTAGTCCATATTTTTCCATTATTATCCTCATTTAGCCAATAAATACATTACGTCTTTTCATATTCATTCTTCACTTTTTCTCAAAACATTCATCTCTATCTTCATTAAATAAGGTTATTATTGACAAAAAGAATATTCTTAATTAGTGTGTAACTTCTCAAAACGACATATATTAAAAATAGGAGGTAGTATTTATTATGATACTTCTTATTTGTGCGACTTACTTGTGTTATATTATGCTAATTTTTTTAACTTACAATATATAACTACATTACATATAAATATATCAATTGAGAAATAATTTTATTTTTCTAATGAATTTTAATAAATATTATTATTTTTTATTATTATAAAAATAAATATAATTTATTTATTTTATATATACAATATGGATGTCAAATCGAAGATCATCAAAAGATGATTAATTTGATATATTATATATGTAAAACCGATAAGAAATACAAAAGTTATCAACTTTTAAAATACATTTATAATCAATAGCTTATTGAAGGAAACAAATGAAAATTCATGGATATATTAGTCACTTAGTGCCTCACTATGTAAAATTACAAAAAATTAAAGGGTTATATTAGTAAAAGTGATATTAAAATACCTAAGTTAGCTAAATAATATTTATGGAATACCCGAACCTAGATGATTAATTATTAATATATCAATATTATTCATCCAAACCTAATTACGAAGCATGATTCTTCGCCAAATAGGATTCCGAAGCACCAGAAGCAGCCACGTAGGCTCAGCGCATTCGGGAATTATATATAGGGAGGATTTCATTGAGTACCAAAGTGGTGAAATTTCAATTATGATACTTGCCTATTATTTTCGTACTAATTTTTACAAATAAAATAGTATGTAATAAACATTATACTTGTTCAGCTTGAATAGTTTTTAATGTATAAAGATATTCCTAATGTGAAGTTTTATAATTGATAATTGCACTCGGCCATCCAAATAATTTTATTGATATATTTTTTTATACCAATATTATTATAAATGCAAACACTAAATAGAGATTTACTTTTCATGGTTAAGTTGAACACACTTGAGCAAATTTTATTAATATTTTAAATTATTCATAAGCTCATATGATTCAAAATTATTTTTATTATTTTATTATACATAATTAGATTGCATTATATTTATAATAATAAAGTAATTATAATATTGAAATTCACGATTTTGCTATGAAGCCAACAATTGGCTCCATAGTGGAGTCAACCTTATATATACAACAAGTAAAACCTACTATATTCTTTGATTAATTAAATAACAATAATATATTTTTATTAATATGGTAGATTTATTTGTTGTATATAGAAGGTTGACTCCACTATGAAACCAACTGTTGGCTTAAATAGTCCACGTGGTATGGCGAAATTAACCCATAAAATGTTCTTTTTTTTTTTTCCAAAAACGACAGGAATTTCTCATTTCAAATAAATACAATACATAGTTCGTTACATCAAGCATAATTACAACACTAAATCCACAAATTGAAATGAAAATGCCGAAGGCCAGCAAGCCAGGGAGAACCGCACTAAGTACGGTCTAGAGACAATCACAATGACAATACACACAAACACAGACTACTAAAGAAAGCCCAGCTCGCAAAGACGATAAAACTAGCTCACACACCTGCTCCTGCCACTGTACTGTTACCAGACCTAGCAAAGCCAGTGTTGCTATCCTTTTTGCTCCTGTGAGTCGCCAGAAAACATTGCCAATCTAGAACTGCAGCCTGCACAATGCTCCTTTCTGGTCTCCAAATGCCTTCAAACTTCCATAAGTTCCGAGACTTCCAGAGCCACCACAATATATATGTTGTGAGCTGAATTCGTGCCTCTGAAATCTCAGATTTGTCCACTGAACATATGGATCCCCACCATTCTTTAAAACTGCAGCTGCTATTTTGAAGAAACCTCCCAGTTCACTGGAGCATGCTTCCAGACCTGTTTTGCCCTCCTGCACTTCAAAAACACATGCTCAATCGTCTCAGCTTCTTCCCCACAACTGCTGCACACCACATCCACCAATATTCCTTTTTTCCTTACATTGACATTAACTGGAAGAATGCCATTGAAGCACCTCCACACAAAATGTTTAATTTTACCTCGAACTCTCATTTTCCAGCTTCTTAGCTTAATCTTCCTTTCACTATTAGCAGTAGTACTCCCTTCTGCTATATCTAATTTATGCAACTTTTGCTCCATAAGATGTGAATATGATGCAGCTACTGAAAACATACCTTTGGAGCCCCATTTCCACCTCCACTTGTCTTCCTCAGTGGGATTTAAAGTATTAATAGCTAACATAGCTGCACGATCTTCTTCACTAAAAACTTCAGCTACCATCTGCTCATTCCATTGTCTTCCAGTGGCATCAATTAAATCCTTAACCCTCACCTGATTGTACAAATCCCCATTTCTGAGCTGAGGTTGTTTCCCATGAATCCCTGGGATCCAATTATAGTCATGGACTTTTAAAGAATTACCATTCTTCACAATTATTTCCAGCCCTTCTTTCAACAGATTTCTAATATTCCACCAACATCTCCACTGCCAAGAAGTTGATTGTGTTAGTGGAACATTAAATAGTGAAGTTGATGGGAATTACCTGCTCTTTATCACTTTGCTCATGAGTAACTCTGGTTGGGTGATCACTCTCCATAGTTTCTTTATCAATATTGCTTCATTAAAGAGGCTGATATCTTTGAACCCCAACCCCCCTCTATCTTTTGGTATAGTGAGCAACTGCCATTTCTTCCAATGAATTCCTTGGGTCTGGTCCTCTCCTTTACACCACCAGAATTGAGAAAATAAACTGGATATCTCTTTGCAGATCCCCACTGGTAGTCTGAAACATGTCATGACATAAATTGGTAATGCATTAAGAACTGCATTCACTAATACCTCTTTTCCAGCTGTGGATAGATATATATTCTTCCAGTTTACAATCCTCTTTCTCACTTTGTCCACCACAAATTTGAAAACATCTCTTTTGGACTTCCCTATGCCCAAGGGTAGTCCCAAGTATCTGGTTGAATGCTGCACTTGAATGCCTTGCAATAATCCATAGATTCTTTGTTGTTGATCAACAGCAGTGTTCTTGCTGAAAAATACAGTAGACTTTGCAAGGTTGACTTGCTGGCCGGAAAATATCTTGTATTTGTACAGCATCTCCATAAGAACCCTTGCATTATGAGTATCTGCCTTACAGAAAATAAGGGTATCATTTGCAAATAACAAATGAGACAAAACAGGCCATTTTTTGCAATACACAAGCCTCTAAACTGCCCTTTCTCCACATAATTGTTAATCAATGATGACAGCAGTTCAGATACGATAATGAACAAATATGGAGACAAGGGATCTCCTTGTCTCAATCCTCTAGAGGCCTTAAAAAAACCACTTTCTTCCCCATTAATTAATACAGAAATGATGATGTGGAGACACATGTCATTATCCACTGGACAAATTTAAGCCCAAACCCCATTTTCAACATTGTCTGATTCAAGCAATTCCATTCAATCCTATCATAGGCTTTTAACATATCTAACTTCACAGCCATGAATTGATGCTTCCCTGATCTATGTCTGTTCAAAAAGTGGAATACTTCCTGAGCAATCACAACATTGTCACTCAGTAATCTTCCAGGAATAAAAGCTGCTTGAGTTGGGCCAATGCATTGATGAAGACAATTTTTTAATCTGAAAGTTAAAATCTTTGAAATTATCTTATAGACCACTCCATAGAGACTTATTGGCCTGAAATGACTAATAGTTGTAGGATTTTTGCATTTAGGAATGAGAGTTATGAGAGTATGATTCCAGTATTTTAGCAGCCTTCCAGAAACAAAGAAACTCTCAATGGCCTCACATAAATCTGTTTTAATCAAAGGCCAAAAATGCTGAAAAAATAATGCAGTCATACCATCTGCTCCTGGAGCTTTCTTTGGATTGAGGCTAAATAGTGCATGCTTTATTTCCTCCTCTTGCACAGGTGCTTGCAGCTCTTCATTCATCTGAGGAGTGATAGAAGATTGTATGTGTTGTAGAAGTTCTTGCCCTCCTCTAGACCCCTCAGTGGTGAATAGAGTCTCATAAAAGGATGAAATATGCTCTTCCAAGGCCTCCTTTGTGTCACAAATTCTGTTCTGCTTCATCACCAACCTGGTTATACTGTTTTGCTTCCTCCTCTGCATCACATACGCATGAAAAAATCGTGTATTCTGGTCCCCCTCCTTAATTCACTGCAACATGGCCTTTTGCTGCCAAAACTCCTCCTCAGAACAGTAAGCTTGATCCAATTCTCTTTTAATTTGATCCCATTCCTCCCAATTTCTGTCCCCTGCTGCAGCTCTAATCTCTTCCAATCTCAATGTCAGATTATGGATCTTTCTTTCTCTTTTAGCTTTGAAAAACTTACTCCACTGTATCAATGCCTCTCTTGTTTTCTTGATTCTTTCCTTAATTTTGTACATAGGGGTCTTCTCTTGTCTCCCAGTCCATGCTTCTTCAACCACAGCAGTTACTCCCTCCTTTTTTATCCACCTACAGTCAAAATGGAATCTGCCCTTGCTTTTCCTGACATTCGGGATTGATTCCACCATAGCATGGTCAGATGCAGTTCTTAGCTTTGATGTGATCTGTGTATTTGGATATTTTCTCATCCACTCCAGAGAAACAAAAACCTTATCTATAGCCTCTTCGACAAAACCCTCAGCTTCTCATTATTCCCCCAAGTAAAGGGGTATCCCTGCAGCTTGATTTCCATCATTCCCATCTGAGTGATGAAAGCATTGAATCCAGCCAAACTCCTTGCAGTCCGAGATCTCCCTCCTCTCTTATCAGACACCTTGGTTATTTCGTTCCAATCCCCTGCTACACACCATTTATCACCCCATTTCTCTTTTAATATCAGCAATTCTGCCCATTGTGCCTGTCTGATGCTAGCCTCTGTGCTCATGTATACAAATGTAACCCATTGACTGCATTCCTCTAATTGAATCTTGAATTGAACCTCTATGCAAAAATAATGCTTTTGCAGCTGCAGAATCTCCACAGAATTATCCCACATCAACATGAGTCCTCCACTCATCCCAATAGGATCCACCAACTCAAATCTACCCTTATACCCCATTTTTTTACACATTGTGTTCACAAAAGATTGTTGTTTTTTAGTTTCTGAAAGAAATATAAAATGGGGTGATGGGTCCTTATTGACTCCTTAACTTGGGGAACTGTAGAGGGTCTACCCAAACCTCTACAGTTCCACACCAGGGCATTCATTGTTCACCCCGTGGCCACTCTAGGCTGGCCACCACCACCCTTGATTCAGACAACTTCACCTTTTTTCCAGTGCCATCTTCAGTGCTGTCCTTCTCACTCTGCATTGAACTAGCTTCTTCACTTCTGCCCCTCTTACTCAAAGTCTTTGCTATGACTGTCTCAGTTGTGTTGAACTGCCTCAGATTTCCTTCCTCTGTTTGAGCTCTTTTCCCACTATTTGGTTTTCTGCCTCTTCTTTTGATAGGAGTTGTTCCCCCTTTTTTTAAGTCATCCTCCTGATGTGGAGCTCTATTTATCTCATCAACTGCCATTTTTCCAGGCCTTTCCTCATTAACTCCTTGAGACTCCAGCAATGTGTGAGTATTCTGCTCCGCTGCTGTGAATGTTGTATGTGCCTCCTGTCTCACACTTCCCATGTTGCCCATACTAGTCCCACAAATAGTACCAGCTCCAACTTCTACCACCTCAATAGGAATTAATTGCATCTCCCCATAGTCTGTATCTTCTGGAACTGTATTCTGCCCTTCAGCCATTGAGTTGCCCTAGAAATTTTGTGGAGTAATAAATTTAGGGTCGCCCTGTGAATCAGAACCAGTTCCCTGGCTTCTACTGAGCTGCCCTATCAAGGATGTGGCTTTAATCCAGTCTCCATACTTACCCTCTTGTATATTATTACCCTCAATGTCCACCATCCGATTCACACAATTTCTATCCAGGTGCCCAATCAGCCCGCAGTAGTAACAAAGGTTTACTAAGCGCTCATACTTAAATAGGACTTGGACCTTTTGATCCCCCAACCTGATATAGGTGCATCGTGGCAGAGCTTCCTTGAGGTCCACAATAGCCAGTAATCTGAGAAATCTTCCTGCTTGATTCCCAGGGTTTGCAACAGTGACATTCTTTACTCCTTTGAATACCCTCCCAACCTTGAGGCCCACTTCTACACTCATCCAGTTCAGCGGGATATTGTGGACTTGTATCCACAGATTCAATTCATCAAAACATGGGTGGTTTTTATTCATACCTTCTCGTCATTCTTTCAGTATTAGATACTGATTCTCGAACATCCAGTTGTTACCTGCCGCAACCTTCTGCATATCTTCTTTCTTTGTGAAGAGAAATTGGAAAAAATTTGTATCCAGTTCTCTTACCTCCATAGGGTTCTGAATCCTCCAAATTGCTGTCATGGCCCTTTTAATCCCTAGAAGGCTTGCTTTCCGATCTCCAATGATTTTCCCAAATAAGCTACGGTTACAGTCCTCTGCACTCGTTCGAATATCTGCTACTTCAATGCTTATATCACCAGCTTCTTTTTCTGATAATGAGAATTTCTGGAGCTCATAGTTACAAATCGTGAGGGACTAGGAAACCCTAACCCTCAACTTTTGTCTCTTTCTCAATGATAATCGATAAACACCCAATGATTAAGGCAGATATCTGCGAACCTTTCTATATTGGAGTAACGCTCTGAAAATTTTATGCTAGTTACGCTCGATTGAGAAGTAAAAATCCTCACTTGAGGGAATCGCAATACCTCACCAAGGGAATGTTTGCTCTCACTCGAGAGAATTAAAGTTACCCATAAAATGTTCACTGCAACCCAAGTTGTCACGATTTTTGACTAATTTACAAATTATTTGTGATCCAATATATATATATAAACTTAGACAATAATTCAATTCATTCAACTTGGTGAGCCCACATATTTTTTTTTTTTTTATAATAAGTTTAATCTTATAAATTAAGATAATTATGATTTATGCAGTAAATATTTATAACAATGGCTAATATATTAAAATTTTGAATTATAAAATGAAAGATAAACTAAATAATTTTTTACTTTATGCCTATTATATAACAACAAATATAATAACTTTACAAACTTAAATTAAGCAATGAATTATGCAGTTGGCATGATAACGTGAATAACAACATGAGTTAGCATCGATTCAATGACAACTTGGGTTGCAGGACCCATAAAATGTTCACTGCAACCCAAGTTGTCACGATTTTTGACTAATTTACAAATTATTTGTGATCCAATATATATATAAACTTAGACAATAATAAAATTTATTCAACTTGGTGAGCCCACACAAATTTTTTTTTTTTTATAATAAGTTTAATCTTATAAATTAAGATAATTATGATTTATGCAGTAAATGTTTATAACAATGGCTAATATATTAAAATTTTGAATTATAAAATGAAAGATAAACTAAATATTTTTTTACTTTATGCCTATTATATAACAACAAATATAATAACTTTAAAAACTTAAATTAAGCAATATATTATGCAGTTGGCATGATAACGTGAAGTTAGCATCGATTCAATATATTTTGCATATTAATTAACGTAATTGTAATATGTTGATAATAAACTATAAAATTGTTAGTGCGTATACTGAAACTCAAATTTTTTGTTAACACTATTCCCGTTTTAATGAGAATCATATTTAATTAAACAGTGTACTTTCTGATGTTTAACATTTGGATATTGTGATTCATCACAGATGGACTTCTGATCACATATTGGTTACTTATCTATACTACTTTAAAAGGAGGAGTGTTTTTGTAAAAAATTATAATGCGTAAAAAATCCTTACTTTGACATAAATGTAATGGCAAATTAGTCATACACTAATACACATCATATTTTATTTATATTTTTAATTAAAAAATGAACTACCTAAAAAACCCTTACTTTCACATGTTTTTAATGGCAAATTGGTACTAATGCCATCATATCTTATATCCTCCCTATATATAATAAAAAAAAAGATAACTTTTTTCAATTCAACATAAGCAAATCAATGAAAATAATATATTTTTAAAAATTTTATAAACAAAAGTTGACTCGACAATATTATTAATGAATTTATGAATTGTAAATATTTAACTAAAATATTAATTAAAAAATTATAATTATATATAATATAATATAGAATATACAAATATTTGATATATAATGAGGCAGATGATCGAAAAAATTCTATACTTTATATTATGTCTTTTTTGACAAATCTACAGTTAAGAACATGTGAAAGAATAAGATAAGTTTTAAAAAAGTATTAAATTTAAGAAATAATATGAATAATAACTAAGTTGTGACACGTACTAATAAATATAAAACAAACTAATAAACAAAAATAATATAATTAATATATCTAAATATAAAACTTCTATAAATATACTTATCGATGTAATCGAACTAAGTTGTTAAACGCTTGTTAGTTTTTTGTTCTTATTAGTTTTATGTGTAAATTTGAGATGATAGACAATAGTTATTTGTACATTTATACATGTAGATTAGGTAAAAAAATCTTTATTATTCTAATTTTAAATAACTTCTTTATTTACTATATTAGTTTTTTTAATATAATATATAAGTATCATATTGAACAGATAAAATAAGAAATACTTTAATTATATAATATTTAATATGTAAGAATTGTAACTCAATTGGTAAATTAATAGGTAATCTTGGGATAATATAATGAGTGGTTTATGAAAAAAAAAATTATAGGAACTAAAAAGTTCACGTTTTTAATATATTTTTTATAGAAAAATTGTAAACACAATTACTCAATAAATACTACATAAAAATATAAGAAATCTTATATCCTCCCTATATGTAATTAAAAAACATAACTTTTTTCAATTCAACATAAGCAAATCAATGGAAATAATATATCTTTAAAAATTTTATGAACAAAAGATGGCTCGACAATATTATTAATGAATTTATGAATTGTAAATATTTAATTAAAATATTAATTAAAATATTGTAATTAAATATAATATAATATAGGAAATACACATATTTGATATATAATGAGGCAGATGATCGAAAAAATTCTATACTTTATATTATGTCTTTTTTGACAAATCTACAGTTAAGAACATGTGAAAGAACAAGATAAAGGTTTAAAAAAATATTAAATATAAGAAATAATATGAATAATAACTAAGTTGTGACACGTACTAATAAATATAAAACAAACTAATAAAAAAATAATATAATTAATATAACTAAATATAAACCTTCTAAAAATATATTTATCGATGTAAACGAACTGAGTTGTTAAACGCTTGTTAGTTTTTTATTCATATTAATTTTATGTGTAAATTTGAGGTGATAGACAATAGTTATTTGTACATTTATACATGTAGATTAGAAAAAAAAAATCTTTATTATTCTAATTTTAAATAACTTTTTTATTTACTATATTAGTTTTTATAATATAATATATAAGTATCATATTGAACAGATAAAACAAGAAATATTTTAATTATATAATATTTTATATGTACGGAATGTAACTCAATTGGTAAATTAATAGGTAATCTTGGAATAAAATAATGAGTGATTTCTGAAAAAAAAAAAAAAAAGAATTTTAAGAACTAAAAAGTTCACGTGTTTAATATATTTTTAATAGAAAAATTGTAAAAATTCATAATGCCTAAAAAACCCTTACTTTGACATAAATTTAATGGAAAATTAGTAATACACTAATACACATCATATTTTATTTATATTTTTAATTAAAAAATGAACTACCTAAAAAACTCTTACATTCACATGTTTTTAATGGCAAATTGGTAACTAATGTCATCATATTTTATATCCTCCCTATATATAATTAAAAAAAACATAACTTTTCTCAATTCAACATATGAAAATCAATGAAAATAATATATTTTTAAAAATTTTATGAACAAAAGTTGACTCGACAATATTATTAATGAATTTATGAATTGTAAATATTTAACTAAAATATTAATTAAAAAATTTTAATAATATATAATATAATATAATATACAAATATTTGATATATAATGAGGCAGATGATCGAAAAAATTCTATATTTTATATTATGCCTTTTTTGACAAATCTACAGTTAAGAATATGTGAAAGAACAATATAAAGTTTTAAAAAAAATATTAAATATAAGAAATATTATGAATAATAACTAAGTTTTGACGCGTACTAATAAATATAAAACAAACTAATAAAAAAAAATAATATATTTAATATATTTAAATATAAACTTTCTAAAAATATACTTATCGATGTAATCGAACTGAGTTGTTAAACGCTTGTTAGTTTTTTGTTCTTATTAGTTTTATGTGTAAATTTGAGGTGATAGACAATAGTTTTTTGTACATTTATACATGTAGATTAGAAAAAAAAAAAACTCTTTATTATTCTAATTTTAAATAACTTTTTTATTTACTATATTAGTTTTTTTAATATAATATATAAGTATCATATTGAACAGATAAAACAAGAAATATTTAAATTATATAATATTTGATATGAAAGAATTGTAACTCAATTGATAAATTAATAGGTAATCTTGGGATAAAAAAATGAGTGATTTATGAAAAAAAAAAAAAAAAAATTATAGGAACTAAAAAGTTCACGTGTTTAATATATTTTTAATAGAAAAATTGTAAACCCAATTACTCAATAAATACTACATAAAAATATAAAAAATCTTATATCCTCCCTATATGTAATTAAAAAACATAACTTTTCTCAATTCAACATAAGCAAATAAATGAAAATAATATATCCTTAAAAATTTTATGAACAAAAGTTGACTCGACAATATTATTAGTGAATTTATGAATTGTAAATATTTAATTAAAATATTAATTAAAAAATTGTAATTAAATATAGTATAATATAGGATATACACATATTTGATATATAATGAGGCAGATGATTGAAAAAATTCTATACTTTATATTATGTTTTTTTGACAAATCTACAGTTAAGAACATGTGAAAGAACAAGATAAAGGTTTAAAAAAATATTAAATATAAGAAATAATATGAATAATAACTAAGTTGTGACACGTACTAATAAATATAAAACAAACTAATAAACAAAAATAATATAATTAATATAACTAAATATAAACCTTCTAAAAATATACTTATCGATGTAATCGAACTTAGTTGTTAAACGCTTGTTAGTTTTTTGTTCATATTAATTTTATGTGTAAATTTTAAGTGATAGACAATAGTTATTTATATATTTATACATGTAGATTAGAAAAAAAAAATCTTTATTATTCTAATTTTAAATAACATTTTTATTTACTATAATATTTAACAGATAAAACAAGAAATATTTTAATTATATAATATTTAATATGTAAGAAATGTAACTCAATTGGTAAATTAATAGGTAATCTTGGGATAAAATAATGAGTGATTTCTGAAAAAAAAATTATAGGAACTAAAAAGTTCACGTGTTTAATATGTTTTTAATAGAAAAATTGTAAACACAATTAATGAATAAATACTATACAAAAAATATAAGAAATCTTATATCCTCCCTATATATAATTAAAAAACATAACTTTTCTCAATTCAACATAAGCAAATCTTTGAAAATAATATATTTTTAAAAATTTTATGAACAAAAGTTGACTCGACAATATTATTAATGAATTTATGAATTGTATATATTTAATTAAAAAATTGTAATTAAATATAATATAATATAGGATATACAAATATAGTTAAATCAGTTTTATTGAGTATAAAATAACATAAGATAAACTTGTGGTATGTTTTCTATACATAAATTTGAAACAATTCATATTAAAAAAAAGTAAAAAAATGGGTGTAAACTTCTAATTGTTCCCACGTTTTGGCTAGAGCGCCCAAATCCGATATATGTTTGACACGAGTTTGCCGTAATGCTGAAACTATGGTAAATTCACCTTAGGTACAAACGAAGCGAAGCAATGTGAAGTCATAGATAAAAGGAAAGGCTAGGCCACAGAAAGGAAATGAAATAGCATTAGCTATGTGAAGTCAATTACTGCTGCAAAATGACCCTATAATGGTGGTACCATATATGTATTCAGTGATTATGAAAATGACTTAGTTAATTAATATTTTATCAAACATTGGAAAAAATTCTAAAACTTTTTGATCTAATAATTCGTACAAAAAGTACAATTTTATCAAATATATTAAATCACATTTAATCTTATGTGATTATATTAATTAGAGCCTAATAAATAAGATAATTTGATACCATCATTATATAAAACACATACAAAAAATAACATAATACGTATAAATGTGCTTTAGTTACTTCGCAAATAAAATATTATTTGTCTATAGAATAAGAAACAAATAATATAATAGTAATGCAATGAGAAAAAGAAAACATGCTAATTTTCTTAGAAAAGTATGAATACCAATATTTATAAACAAAAAGTTTTTTAAAATTAATACTTTTTTGTTGCTAGCGTTTAAATATATGGACTCTGTAAGAAATTAGTTCTCATAAATAATGATCATATATTATTTATTTTCAATTTTAAATAATTAAAAAATCTAAAAATTTTTATACATGATGTAT
>CACSLK010027751.1:6867996-6886392 GCA_902706635.1 Striga hermonthica | reverse complement strand
TTTTTTTTTGAGAAAGATATTAGACAATGATAATAGGCATGTTTGCGCAAATATTTGCATATGCAATGCAATATGCGTGATTATTTCATGTATAAATTTGAAATTTATTATGTGTTTTAATTGTGTTGTAACTTGAATGCTTTAGAGTCGATAAGTAAAATGTTAAGACAGTATGTAACATTTTGAGATGAAAGACGCTTGATTTTGTTTGCTACTAGTACTGATGCAACATATAGATTCGCAACATGGTACGCCAGTAGACACTAACCCTTTTAGTTCGATAGGACCCAATTGAAGATATGGAAGTTAAAAGTTTCTGTAATATATGTTTTTGTTTGGATTTTCAGAACAAACGCAAACAACAAAGAGAACTATAGGTTGTAAGAATGAATATCAAATTCTAAATAAATGAAGTTGTACGAACCAAATGGATATTAGTGAACTATTCCTAATTTTTTCATTCTTTACATTGATGTTCTTAAAACATTTCCTTCACATATGCATTTTTTACAGAAAGGATTATAAAAAGGAAAGAAGATGTAATTATTATGAGTTATATTCTTTACAGCATGCATATCGGGATGGCAGTCTTGAGGAAGTGGTTCTTGCGCACCTTGGATCTGATGATGAAGATACAATTATTGCCAAAGAGCTTAGGTGCTTTTTCCTTTTCCAAAAAGTTTTTTGTGGTGCCCCTTTAACCTAACAATAAGGTTTCAAGTTCTAATGTGTTGATATATACTTTCAGACTCACAGAATCTTTTAACGATATGAGGCTCTGATGAGATAATGCCTCTTCAGTGACATTATCGAGTGCTAAGGTGCGATGTTCTTCCTCCACACTATTAACTTACAGATTGCTGCATGTTCTTGTATTTTGTGGAATTCTGTTCCTACATGATTTTGGTAGATGGTACCTTAGGCATGATTGTAACGCTTGTTGACCAGCTTGAGCCTGAATTTTATATTTATATCATCTGTTTCTGTTGATATTGAAATCTAAATATGGTATGATGTGTTTCGTATAATTGCTAAAATGTGATCGTATGGTTTTGCTCGCATCAACATCATCATGTGTTTAAGATCCAGTATGCATATCTAGTGGGATTTTATTTTTTTTCAACTATAATGTTCTAACGTTCATGGTTTACCACATGGACTATGTACACTTTTTTTTTTTAATTTACGAACTTATTATGTTTGCAGGCTTTTCTACTTGCAAACTGTACATCCAGCTAAAATGTCAAAAGAGTGTCAAGAGTGCTTCTATTTAAGGTCAGATTATCTTTTTGCATCCGACCATCAACTTTGATTTGTTTGTGATGTTGCAAGTATTTCTTTTTCCCCATGAAAATGTAGTTCTGTAGTAGTAGTAGTAGTAGTAGTTGAAATATTATTTTTATTGATAGATCTTTTGGTAGCTTGATTGATCATGTTTCAGTTTCAAGGATACTAAACATATTTCTTGGTAATGTTTGCTAAATAATCAATTTTGGTAGCATGAAAAAATGAGGTTGATAATATATCTTTTTGATGGAAAGAGAGTGATTAGCAAGAAAATAGTGAAACAAAGATAATAAAAAATAGAAAGATGTAAAGTTTCTAATATGGATTCAGCACCAAAAGAAAGCTTATTGTTGCTACAGAAAATCAAAATTTTAGATAGTCGTAAACCTATTTTGTATTCATTTTCAGGTGCAATAGTGTTATTCCCTTTAATGCCCAACATTGAACTCCAGTACTCAAAAAATTGAGGCAACTCATCCCCATCGTGTGAAAAAAGAAATAATAAAATGTACTTTAGAAGGTGAAAGCACGGTGGAGCATGCATTGATACCTTCATATCAATAGTTCAAAACTCTTCATCATAAATTTTAAGGCTCAACTTTTGCCCGAATATGTAGAGAGGGAAACAACAATTACGCACGCATTATGGCCAATCTATGGACCTGGGTTAACATAACATTTCATTTGTCTACAATTTATATTGGCTTGTGCTATGTTTGACGTTGTTTTGAAACTGCATTCGCTAATGTAATAATGTGTGGTATGATGTATGTACTATTTTGATTGTAAACGGGGTTATGATCAATTTTTTTCCCGTTAACCATAGAACACCATTGTTTTAGAAGTTCTATGGAATGATTTTTTCATAGAAATCAAACTAAGATTTGTCTAAGTGCCATCTTTTCATGTTCCTTTTTTATTTTTATATTACTCTCTTTTTTTTTTTATTTGAACGACCAACTAAAATTATCGATTCGGGACCCAAGAAAAAGTGTAAGGGAAACACAATCTGATATGGCCCATTAGACATGTATATATCCACCAGTACACCTTGACTATTGGTAGGTAGGTCTGACGGTCAAGATAGTCATTTGCAAACTTAAATGCCACAAGTTCGCTTCGAGGTGCAAGAACTTTCATTAGCAAGTGTTTGAGGGACAAAAAAAAGGTGAATTCTTTTACATAAGAATAAGAGGAGGCGAAGAAAGACCTTTGAATTGGTTAATCACCAAGGATATGACACCTTTTTCTTGGTAATGAGACAAAAAAAGAGTATTGTTGTTTGAAGTTCACTTGCAAAGCAACTTACCAGTTATTGATAGTGAGGAGCAGAGCAGTAACATCGAAACTAGCTTCTCAAGAGATGAGCTGGAACTTTTTTCTTCTTCTCGAGTGAGGTAGCTTTCTATTGTTTTTCGCGCAAAGGTTGAAAAAATGAAATGAAAAGGATAAAAAATACGAATTACAATCCATCATTTAGCTTCCCTTTGAGGAGGATCTTCTTTGTCCTTCACAACATAAAATGCTGGGTGAAACTCAAAAAATAATTGGTTATCATTGGCAAAAACACTCGATAGACTTTTTGCAAAGTCAGGCACATGCAACAATTTTGTTAGAAACAAGGGTCTTCGTGCCATTTCATTAACACTAGAATTTATTCTAGATATATCACCAAGAATAACAGTTAAACCTGCACCATTTCCTACTTGTAGTTTGTTTCCTCCTTAGTACTCACTTAAAACATTGTGATTAATAAGATCATGGTGATATGGTCTGTAGCTCCTGAATAAAGATACCAAGTCCCCATTTAAAATCACTTGTAGACCAATCTGAATTTCTAGAGATGCTTCCCGCGTAATTAGCCTGATTTTGAGCATTCTGATCTCTTTGTTGCTGAAAATAAGGGTAGACGTGTTCGTAATTGTATTGTCTACGGGTTCATTGACTAAAGTACGTTTTTGTCTATGTCAAGCCTGTGTTCGTAAAAGTATCATGGACAGACCTTTAGGTTTGTGTGTGTGCTTAAACTTTCCCGTTTATGTTTAATCCCTTGTTACGAGAGTTATTGGGATCAAACTGCTAGGTGATTAGTTGAGGGCCTCAATCTACGAACAATAATACATTATGTAGATTTAAGATTGATGTGTTGAATCCTGACGCCTTAGTGTTGGGTTATATTAGGAACGTCAACGACATGCACGTTTGAATTTGGCAAAATAAACACAAACACAACGGAATCTATAGTTAGAGTTAGGGCATTACCGTTAAAATTTTTTTGCCGATGCTGAGACGTTTATGATTTTCTCTGTAGGAGATCGTCTGAACCACAAAGTCCATTTTGCAGCCGGACTAGTCCTTCTCGGTTGAATCAGATCATTAGGTCACAAAGGGATCACCGAGAACTTGGGTTTGTCTGGTTCCGGCCGGTAGGACTGGGTTGGGCTCGGTAGGGTCACGGCTGAACTCGATCGGGCTCGCGGCTGCACTCGATTGGGCTCGCTGCGGGTCATGTGAGGCGTCTGGTGGTCGGGTGTCGCAGACGGGCGCTGGTTGTGGATGGGTGCGGTTAGTTCACACAGGCAAATGGACGCATGCTGTGCGTACGACTCGCTGGTTGCTGGCGTGCACAGGCGGGTCGCAAGAGGGTCGGGTGCGTGCGGGCACAAGAGTCCTACTCCTGCGAGGACTGGGATGCGGACGATGGGCGCGGACAAATGGAAACACGCGGGCATGCGCTGCACGTCTCCATGGCATGTGCGGACTAGAGCAGCGTGCTTCGCGTTGGGGAACGGACGCAAAAAACACGGACAATGACGGTGCGCGAGCAGGTAGACAGGGCTGGTGGCTCGCACGGGTTTTGGCGGTCGTCGCTGGGAACTGGCGCCGGCATCTGGCTGGCGTGCGACTGCGAGCTTCGGCTCTCAGCTGCGTGCTGGCTGGGTGCTGGCGGTTTCCGGCAGCAATGGGTGGTGGCAGGAATTTGTACAATTAAAAGGCTCGAATAACTTGTACCTTAAAGCTTTCTAATGTATTACCTAAACACCTACTTCGATTAATCTTGGTGGTGCGATTAATCAAATCTCCTGAACTCTCGAATATATGAAGATCACGATTTCCCTCTCATTGGAAGACCTAAAAACTGAGCTCTTACATACGCGTAGGGGAAGAGGTTGGGACATGGTGTATTTATAGGCTATGTTAGGGACCTTAATGAGGTGTTAAATATGGATTTATCCTATTAGGCTTAGGAATTCTAATTATGCTTCATATTCTATCCCATCTATAAGTTATTCCTCCTAACCTTAATTACCTTCTAGAAGACTCCATAGTCTCTTAACCCTAGGTAATATTCTAGAAGGAATATTCCTCTCCTAATGGAATCTAAAATATAGAATATAATTAATTTCTAATTTCCTAAATATAATTAAATAATAAAACATCTCACTAGAGTAATATTATTGTTCTCCCCCATTAAGCTCCAATTTATTCATTAAATTCGAACCTCCAAAGGATTGATAAATATTAATATAATTGATTGATTTATCTCCCAATGTTTAAGATATAACTTATGTCAATTAATTTAATTACTGACAATTAAATTAAATTGACTTCTTTCATTTACGAAACTAGTACCATTCGTTTCATTAATCATTATGTCAGATAATTATCTACCTGCAGGGTTTGACATAATATTCCTTCCTGAGCTCATTAAGGAGACGTCATCAACCCAGCGCACTGGAACATAGTGACTGTAAATGATTTATAACAGCACATCATATTAACACTCTTCCTTACCAAAATACCGAGTATGTCATCCTTACATAATAGAAATCACCCTAGGTAAATCAAATAAATAAGTAATGAATACATATGCCCATTTTATATTATCTTACAGCTTAAGAGTACGCATCAATCACTGAAGGTCTAGATTATAACCACGATCAGTAAATCATATAATCTTGACCTTCTGCGGTCCTTTCAATACTTATCTTAAGTACTAGTCTAATCCATCAGTTAAAGACCAACTGAATCAAGACTACACTACAGTCTTTTTTCAACAGGGGTCTCACTGCTTGTCTAGACTGTGAACAATTAATTTATATTGTACAATGAACCGATAATATGATCCTTTTGTTCGACACGACAAACCATATTATCTACAATGTAAAATAAAAGAGTTATGATTGCATAAATAAATAAACTACAAACATAAATATTTTGACTAAAACATGATTGCCAGATCAAAATGGAATTGTATATATCTGAAAGCCAAGTTTTAACAACATATCTAACACCTAGAACTTATTCTACTTCTCTAGTGATTTTATTGTTTGTTATTCTAGTTCAAGATAGTTTTTAGATAGTTTTTTAACTCAATCGTGATTAGAATAATTAAGTTCTTGTTTTCTTTCATGTGTGATCGATGTTGATTCTATATTTTAAACCGCCTTACTCGAGAGATCGACCAAAGGTCGGGATTTATTTCGTACTAGGTAAAATATAATTTGCTACTATATCTTGGATCACCTAGCATATACGTCTTACAATGTTTCCACTTAGCTTTTAACTTCCCTGACAACATTTGTGGCTTGTAATACTCCTCCCAAATAGTTGATCTAAGTGATCCTGAAAATCCACCATCTCCAACGGTTATGTTCACTAGCTAACTCTTGTGGGGACGGGAACCAACAACTTAACAAATAAGGAGGCTGAGGCAGAGAAGAAGGTGGAGAGGCAGAGGGCTTTATCGACGTGGAGGCGGCGTGAACACTTTTCCTTTCTGGCGGGGCGGCTTGAACTAGACGAAAAAAAATAGGGTGGCATGATGGAGATGAAGGAGAAGGACGACGGAAATTTGGGGTTTGAGAGTGAGGACAAAAAACACTATCCATACCTTGCTAATTACCTTATTATACTGTATATTATTATATACAAATATAAATATAATTAGTAAAATCGAGATGGGGCAGCAGGCTGGGGCGAGGCAGGATTTAAGAGCTTGACCTAGCCTGCTGCAAACGGGCTGGACCTAGCCCAACACGTTTTGGAAATAGGGCGGGTATGACCTACCCCAAATGCTCTGGGTCGGTCTTAGTCGGTCTGGGTATGGTCTTTTTATCATCTCTATGTTGGTTAGTATACTAAAATTATTGCTTTGGTTTAAACCAAATTCCAATTTGAATAATAAGGTCCATAACCGAGATAACAATGGACAAACCTATCGGTATGGCTATGATATAATTTGAGTTATTTTATTTTAACTAATAAATTATACTAGTGCACTTTGTGTGTTTTGAACTGTACCCCGAAAGAGAAGTTTATTTTGTACTAGCCCATTAAATAAACTAGACCTCGCGATATCACTCGTACTCTTAAACTATTTGATAATAATGAGCACATGTATCTAATATCTATTTCTTTGATTCATCAAAGGGTGAGACTTATTCTGCTAGGTCAATAACTCAGTGAGTTGGAAAATATTATTATTATTTTTTTTTCAAACGATATTCATCTCATATCATAAAAGAAAAAGTACAATCGAAGGACTCACTAGCCTTTACAATACAAATAGAGAACCACACCGTCAAGGTGGCCTAGACTAAACACCAATAAAGCACTAAAGACATAAACAAAGATATGAGACCTAAAGCACCTCCAAACTAAACCAAACAAACAAAGACCTCAGCACCAACATTCAGCAATACAAACAACACAGAACATAAACACAAACCTACACAAATCCAAGTCACTGACCTGCACACAAGACCTAGCAATGGACACCAAAACAGCAGTACTAGGAAATAACTAAACAAAACTCAGTCCAATCCCTATGAGCCAATCTGACAATGGTCTCCTCTGGCTGCCATGTGTTTTGAAAGATACACAGATTCCAGGAGTTCCACAACCACCAAATAATGTACGTAGACAATTGAATACGGGCTTCAGAAGTAGGTGATAGCTTCATCTCTGCTATCTGCCACCACCAATTCTTGAAACCTGTGGTGGCAGCTTTATGGAAGTCCCAATAGACGGGGAGATCCTCCCAACCATCTAAGCTCTCCTACAATAAAAAATTAAGTGTGTGACAGACTCTATGCTTTCACCACAGTAGCTACAGATATGGTCCATCTCGAGTCTCCTTTTCACCAAATTGTCACAAACTGACAGATTATTGGTAAAGCATTTCCATAGGAAATGCCTTAACCTAGGCTTAACCTATAATGACCAGCATCTCAATCTAGCTTTCTTTATCCAAAGACTGAGTGCAGCTGCTACCTGGAGAGTCTATCTTCAGCACTTTCTGATCAATCACCATATCATAGGCAGAGGCAACAGAAAACTTACCTTTGGCATCTGGACTCCAAACCTATCTCTCTCCTCAGGATTCAAACTTTGCATTGTCGGAATAGCTCTACAAGTGGTATTTGTAAACAACTGCTGCAGAAGGCCAGTGTTCCAAGATCTGCCTATTTCAGAAAGCAACTCTTACACCCAAGTCATCTGTAAACTCCCTACATTAGGCTGTAAAATAGGCTGATGCAGCTCATCCTAGATCTGGAGTGAAACAATGGTAATGAGCTCCGATCTGTTCGAACCGTCCTTGAATTTTCTTTAGATCGCTGTAAACACCTGCAAGAACTCAACGCCGGAAGTGTTTCCAGTGTAGAGCCTCCGACGCTCAAGTCAGTATGAGAGTGATGAAGAGAGCTATGCTCAGTGGGAGCAGCAGCAGTAGTAAGAAATGAATAGAGAGAGTGAAAGTTAGGGTTTCAGGTTACCTTATCCCCTTTAAATAGGAAAAAATACCTTGCTTGAGATACCCAAAGTACCCCGACCGACTTACTTGAAGTGTCCAAAATGCTCTAGTCAGTTCGCATTCTATTTACCCCTTAGTCAGCATCTAGATTCTTTTTTATCCCATAGAGATTCACCTTTGATCTTTGGAGGTCCTATTAAGATGTGTCCAAGTTTCATGAGTCGTCAGAGCGTTTTAGACCTCGAGGTGCAAAGAGTCGACCTCAAATGTCGTCAAGTCGACTTAGGACATTTTATTAATATACTTGGAGACTATACTACGCCCGCTCGTCGTCTTGGTGGCAATCAACCTTCTTAAGTCGACTTACGGAAATTGTCGTAGAACCGTCCACTCGCTAGAGCTTCCCTTTCCAGTAATTTGGTGAGATGAGTCAACTTTTATAGATTCGACTTAGTGACGTCGACTCACATGGATGTCATCCGGTCGAGTAGCCAGTACTTAAACTAGTATATAGCAATATGGCTATATTATCTAGTCTCTCCCCAAAATTACTCTAAGCGATCTCGAGCTTGAGAGTAAATTTGTCGGTTGGTTGACCCTTAACTGTCTTTCTTTAGATGATGCTTAGTAGTTGTTGCTCGACATCGAGATTTTTTTTTCGCGTTATGTGCTCCTGGGTTGTCGTCCTTTGTCATTTTGGCCGTCTTTGCCAAGTTGCCTCGACAGTTACCTTGTCATCTTCTTAATCTTGGAAATTCTCGGCTATGTCCGTCACTCTTGTCAACTTTTTGAATTTTAAATTTTGAAATTTGAAAATGGATGTAATGCGTCTCTTTCTCTCTCCACTGCTTTGTATTCCATGCTACTTCTTGTCCGTTGGATCTTACTTTAATCTAAGGGTTAGGGTTTCACTGCTTACCCTATAAATATCCCTTCTTCGTCTTTTTTTCTTTTTTGCATCTCCAAAATTCTTGAGCCCTATAAATCCTCTGGCAATTACAGAACTTACAGAGCTCACCAGCGTTCGTACTTTCAGGCCACTCTCCGGATCTTCCTGAACATCAAACAAGACAACATGTGTAAGTTCCTTGTTTTTCTTACTTCCTTTGGTTCTCGCTAAATTTTTTTCCTTTTTATGGGTTCTCCGCTTGAAATCCATGCGAATGTTCTTGTTGATCTTCAAATATTCTGGACTATCATAGTGTCAGATCCTTGGTGATTTCTTCCCTTTAGGGACTTGTGTTTATGCTCCTTAGAAACCGTCCTTGGTTTTTCTCGCTGATTTAGGGATTTCCCAAAGGTCGTGTTGTGATGTATCAAGTTGACTCTAATGCCCCTGTTTTTTTTTTTTGATTGGGTCGTGTTGCTTCCATGTTTTTCCATCTTCTTTGGCCGCTCTCTGTGAATCGTCCTATGCATCTAAGTCGATTTGTAATGTTTCTTCGCAAGTCGATTGATTTCGTCATGCTTTTCATAACTCGTCTAGTTAACACTTCACATACAAATCACGACTTCTTTTGAACTTTTTTCGCTAGATTCCGACTCCGACTCTGACTCCGACCCCTTTTCTGGTTCCCTCGCTTGTCAGATTGATGAATACTCAAGTTCTAACTCTGTTGAAATAATCTGCTCTAAGCCAGCGGTCGAGCAAGAGAATTCTCCAAATTTCGCCATTTTTTCTTTCGGGGTTGACTGGGACGAGTATAATCTAGCATTGTTGTCGGGCACTCTGAATGAAAATCCTGACTCTTCTCGAGTTGGGTCTCCTCGACTTAGCCTCATTCCCCGAGGTATTCCACTTACGTTTTTAGATATTCCTGTATATAGAACAAGTCATGTACGTTCTCCAATAATCACTCCCTTTGTCGAGCCTAAAATATTGTATCATTAGTCTGCCCGTTGGCCAAGTTAGCAGTTCTTAACCCTTTTTTTAAGCCCATGCAGCCGAAGTCGAGGGGTTTAGGAAGTTCAGCGGGCTTCTTTCTGATTTGGAGTTGATCTCCCTTGGCCCTTATGACGACTTTTCTCATCCTCCCTCAGGCTGTTATAGCTTTTATGTCGACCAGATAATGTTCGGGCTACGTTTTCCTATCCAGCCGAGCGTTTAACAATTAGCAATATGTACAATGTACCTCTAAATCAATTTTCTCCCAACACTATCCGCATTATGGTAGCCTATTATTGTTTCCAAAATAAAGTTGGGTCATTTGCTGCCCGAACTTCTCTTTTACTGTTATAGTTACCGTTTTATAAAAGAAGCCCATTGTATGGGTCGTCGTTGTGGTGTTTTCTTTCTAGAGGATCTTTCCTTGAACGTCACGAAATGGAAAACCAAATACTTTTATGTTCGCCCTGCTTCAGTCGGTACCCTTTTACCAATACTTGGATAACCGAAATGGTCAAAAAACGTAAACGGTCCCGATCCCCACACACGGCGATGCGGCTCCTCCTAGATCTTGAGTGAACCAGTGGTAATGAGCTCTGATATGTTCGAACGGTCCTTGAATTGCCTTTAGATCGACGTAAACACCTGCAAGAACTCATCGCCGGAAATGTTTCCATTGTAGAGCCTTCGACGCTCATGTCAGTATGAGTGTGATGAAGAGAGCTTTGCTTAGCGGGTGCAGCAGCAGTAAAAAATGAATAGAGAGAGTGAAAGTTAGGGTTTCAGGTTACCTCATCCCCTTTATATAGAAAAAATACCTTGCTTGAGATACCCAAAATACCTCGGTCGACTTACTTGAAGTGTCCAAAATGCACTGGTCGGTTCGCATTCCATTTACCCCTTTGTTAGCATCTACATTCCTTCTTATCCCATAGAGATTCACCTTTGATCTTTGGAGGTCCTATTAAGACGTGTCCAAGTGTCATGATTCATCGGAGCATTTTAGACCTCGAGGTGCAAAGAGTCGACCTCGAATGTCGTTGAGTCGACTTAGAACATTCTATGAATATGCTCGGAGACTATACTACACCCGCTCGTCGTCTTGGTGGCAATCGACCTTCTTAAGTCGACTTATGGAAATCGTCCTAGAACTGTCCACTCGTTAGAGGTTCCTTTTTCAGTAATTTGGTGAGAGGAGTCGACTTTTATAGAGTCGACTTAGTGATGTCGACTCACATGGATGTCGTCCGGTCGAGTAGCCAGTACTTGAACCGGTATATAGTGATATGGCTATATTATAGGCACTCCTGACTGAAGTCCCATCACCCAAGGCTCTGCTAAAATCTTGGTAGTCACCTCATCCTTTATCTCTTTTCTGAAACCATCTTTACGAATAGTCATAACCCTAGCCCATGAGTTCCATAACAGGAAGCAAAAGCACTCCCTTTTGCATTAAGCACACAATCATTAGGAAAGTATTTCTCCTTCAGAATCTTAGTCATAAGTGAATTTGGTTTTGTTAGCAACCTCCAAATCTGTTTCAGAATTAAGGAGACATTAAAAGCTCTAAAATCTTTGAACCCTAAACCCCCTCCACTCTTAGAGAATAGTAACTTTGAGCCAAGCCATCCAATGAATCCCTTTTTTCTTATCAGCACCAGTGGACCAAAAAAAATTTGCACACAACTGAGCTATTTCCCTGCATACTCCTACTGGGTAAGCAAAAACAAGACATGACAGCAGAAGCGACAACCTTTAAAAGAACCTCCTTCCCAGCAAAAGAAAGGAATCTGTTTTTCCAACTGATGAGTTTCTTCTTCACAACAGTTATAACAAATTCAAACACCTCCTTTTAGATTTCCCAATTCCCAAGGGCAGACCAAGATATCTTGAAGAGAAACATACCTCAATCCCTTGTAAACACTGACAAGAAATTGTTTTTAAACTTTCAGAGGCATTTGTACTGAAGAATACAAATTATTTTTAGAGATTAACTTGTTGCCACGTGAAACTTTGATAAGATGCCAAAATATTAAGCAAGCATTGAGAGTTATAAACATCAGTTGAACAGAATAATAAGGCATCATCTGCAAATAGTAAATGGGACAAAATTGTACCCCCTTTTGTAATTATAAGGCCCTTAGTTCTCCCCCATTAATAGCTTTCCCAATCAGTCTTGAGAAAACTTCAGAAACCAATAGAAACAGATAAGGAGAAAGAGGATATCCTTGTCTGAGACCTCTTGTTGGGGTAACGAACCAGTCACATTGCCATTGATATTGAATGAGAAGACAGAAGAAGATATGCAGGAAAAAATCCATCTCACAAAAAATATATGAAAACCCAGTTTCAGCATGATTTTGACCAAACAGTTCCATTCAACACGATCATATGCTTTCATCATATCCAACTTAACAGCTATAAGACATTTACTCCCATTTCTATTCCTATGTAGATAGTGAATCACCTCATGAGCTATCACCACATTATTAGGTAACTGCCTCTCAAGGATAAAAGCTGACTGAGTCTCACTAATACAAAACTTAAGGCATTTTTTCAATCTGTTAGCAATGATTTTTGCTATAATTTTATAAGATACTGAGCACAGACTGATTGGTTTAAATTGAGTAACAGACACATGATATTCACACTTAGGGATTAATGTGATTACAGTGTGATTCCAGCTTTTAAGCATTCTGCCAGTTTCAAAGAAATTCAAGATAGTTGCACATAAATCATCTTTTATAAGAGGCAAGAAGTGTTGGTAAAATAATTGAGTCATATCATCTTCTCCTGGTGCCTTATTAGGATTCAATGAGAATAGAGCAGCTTTAATTTCAGGCTCATCAACAGGGGCCACCAAGTTTGAGATTGCCTCCTCAGAAATAACTGGTGATATGAGAGGTAAGATCTTTGCAGTTGCCCCCATGAACCTTCAGATGTAAATAGGGACTGATAAAAATTGATGAAACAATATTCAATCTGTTCTTAGTTTTCTGCTAGCCTGTTCTGAGCATCCACAATTCTGGTAATAGCATTCTTCTTCCTCATGTGCATTGTGATGGCATGAAAAAACTGAGTATTATTGTCCCCTTCCTTCAGCCATTGGATTCTAGCTTTCTGTCTCCAAAATTCCTCCTCTAACAAATGAGAATCATCCAGCTCCTTCTTAATTTTGTCTCATTCTTGCCAATTTCTTTGCCCCGTAAAGCTCTCATTTCCTCCGACTTTAGTGTAAGGTCTGCAATCTTCTTCACATTATCTGATTTTGAGACTTTATTCCATCTGAGCAAAGCCATCCTTGTTTTTTAATTTTCTCCATAAGTTTAAAAAGTAAAGACCCCTCCACTGTTCCATTCCAGGCTTTTTCCACTTCCTCTTGACACCCAGGTTGATGCAGCCACCTTTTATCAAAACAAAATCTCTTGAAGAACTGAGGCTTAGAGTAATCTAACTCAAATATTAGCATAGAATGATCAGATGAGCTTTTGAAACTGGTATGAACTTTAGCTTCCTTAGGAGTAGCTAGCCAAGAAAGGAGCCAAACACCCTATCCAGCTTCTCTTCAATAAATTCCTCATCTCTCTTGTTATTGCACCATGTGAAAGGATATTCTTCCATCCTTACTTCCAGCATCCCCATTTTGGCTATAAATACTTTAAGCTCCTCAAAACTCCTCTGGGACCTCACTCTACCCCCTCTCTTGACAAATTCACCACAGACCTCATTCCAGTCTCCCCCTATGCGCCATTTATCCCCCCACATATTCAAACTCCTCTCAATCTCTAGCCACTGCGAGCCTCTCACATGTTTATCAATGCCAGCATATACTAGAATCAGCCACTCCTTTGAATCAGATACTGAACTCTTAAATTCCACTTGCAGACAGAAATTGAGACAAATAATTTGTTTAATATCCACATCCTTACTCCACATCAATAGTAAGCCTCCACTCAAACCCACAAGCTCCACTGTGAACTTTCTTCCTGCAAAACCTAACTTCTTGCAAACAGTGTCAGTAAAGAACTTGTTTTTCTGGTTTTTGATAAGAAAACAAAAGTTGGGAGGTGAATCCTTATGGCATCCTTGAGCTAGGAAACTGTAGAGGGTCCTCTCAGACCTCTACAGTTCCACAAGATTGTCTTCATTTATCACTTTGGGGCCATCCAAGGCTGGCTACCCCCACCTATTATGATTGACTAGCTTTCACCTTTCTAGATTTCTTCTTCACCATTTCAGACTGCTCTTTCTCTTACTATAGCCTGAGAATTTGTTTTGCCTCCCTCTTTTACCTGTTGTAGTACCTTGCCCCTCAGTTTGCAACTCCATATATTGCTCCAACCTGCCAAAAGCTTGTTTCCTCCTTTTCCAAGTTGAGGAACTTGGTTTCATTATGTATCCCCAGAAGCTTATTTACATGGGGTGTTGTTGATTATATTCGGTCACTATGTCCTGGTGCGTCAGGATGATGACATCCCTGAAATGAACTCAAAATTATTATTATGCTAAACCCTACTGGTTGAGTGGTACTAGTTTCGAAACAAGAAGGTAATTAATTAAATTGACAGTAACTACATTAATTGGAGGACGCACATTATATTTTTAACGCATAGAGAAACATTGAGGATAGTGTAGCCCATGTAATTGGTATGAGAAAAATGTAGTGCAATAATAAATTGTTAGTAGAATGATTTATTATTAGTGGCCCAAGAAATCGGATGGATCACAACCCAAGTATTTCTTTGCCCATTGGGAGACCTAATTCTAACCTCCTTAAGGTCTTTGTTGTAGCATATAAATAAACTATGTGGGGTCTCATTTCTTGCTAGAGAAAACACAAAACACACGTCCACTAATAAATACGGGGTAGGCGCACGTGAACGTGAAGAGCAAGGGAGAAGGAGATTCAGCCACACGAGTTCAGGAGATCGGCACCCACACGACGCCCAACCAAGTTAAGGAATAAAACATAAGACTTTGAGGTCAAGCACTTACTAGTAATGATGATCAAATTCTCTTTTATTGTTTATATCTGGTTTATGTACCCCTCTATTTACTCTTAACTAGTACAGATCCCGTGCGATGCACGGGGTGCACAAAATTAAGGTCATTTATTAAGTCTCATAATTATATAAATGAACAAAGAAAAATGTACGAGATATATATAGTATGCGACCTGTAATAGGCCAAAATGTGAACACGGGTGATGCACGGGGTGCACAATTTTAAGGTCATTTATTAGTATAGAGTTCGTGCGATGCACGGGGTGCACAATTTTCTAGTATGTGTAATACAAATAATACCGTATGCACGAGACATAATCACTAAATGAGTTATTTCCACAGAGCTTGCCCGTTAAGTAGCTCCTGAACACGGGTGCACAATTTGTAGTATGTACTATAAAATCAGAACATATTTCCATACAATTAGATAATAAATGAGATAATAAATAAAGCCTTTTTTATTTAGTAAAGATTTTACGTACTTTTTTTTACTTATCGGATGTTATGAGATTTTTTTTGTTAAACCGATTTGATGGGATATAATACAAATACAATTAGAGGATTGAACAAAATCAGAACAGATTTTTATACAATTAGATAATAAGAAGGAATTAGATAAGGAAAAGTATAAATTAGATAAAGAATTTTGAATCTACCTTTTTTTTAGTATAGATAGACTTTACGTACAAATTTTGACTTCACCGATTTTATGAGATTTGTTTTGACAAAATCATAGACGAACACTGAAAAATGTTTCTATTAACATTTACAATGCGTATTTAATGTTTTTATTTTGGCAAATTATTCTTTTTAAGTGTGATATATAAATATTAAAAATACTTAAAATATTTTATAACATCTATAAAAGCATCTAAAATATTCTATATTATTCACAAATAATGTTTGAAGCTATCAAAATTTTTCTAAGCTACCCTAAGGAAAATATGTCTAAATATTCTTCATTTAACCTTCATATATATATATATATATATATATATATATATATAGAGAGAGAGAGAGAGAGAGAGAGAGCAAATGTGTAAAAAAATTTATACAAATAATATTTAAAAGTATATAAAATATTAGTAATTAGACAGGTGAAATTTATATTTTTAAAAAATCTATATAGATAATGAATTTATAGTAGTAATTAGACTTTTATTTATTTACCTTCAAAGTTGTTACGATAGATGAGAGATGTGATTTTTTTGACTCGTGGAGATGGAATTTTATAAGATGTGTTCTAAAATTTTTTTAAACTCATCCATATCTATGCGATGAGTTTTTTAAGATGGTTACATAGATTTAAAATTGTAAAAAAAAACTTTCATAAATCATTTGATTTGATATTTTCGGAGACCTTCATTAATTTAAAAGTGTAAAATAAATAAATAAATAAAGTACAACTGAAAAAGCTAACCAATTGTATGGATAATTAAACTAAATCCAATTTTGTAGGATGCATTAAATATTGATTAGATTTTATATGTAAAATAAAATAAAAAATAACTGGAATAGTTTTACGTGTTGCAATATATCATATTTAAAAAAATTAAAAAATCTTCTTTTACGTATTGCATACCAATATTTTAAGAACTACATGGATATTCCTATATTAATATCACATACCCAATATTTTAGGAACTAATTAAATGCTAATTTAATTTGCATACCAAAAATATTAGATGCATTAATTAAATGCTTGATAAAAATAGCAAATCATTAATTAGAGTTGACTATTCTACATACTACATTTAGTAAATAGTATAGCTTTTAATATAAGTATAGATTAATTGATATAAATTTGTATGTTATTGAGTTTTGAAAATTTGATAAACCAAATTGTAGCCACGAGTTATTATATATCTTGGCATTGTTAGTTTGCAAGTTAAGAGTTTTTGTTTTCAAAAATCTTCACATGATAGACATTAATGGGATTTTAAAATATTATTAACTAACATACCATATATATTTCAATGAGTTTGACAAATGAGTTGGGATGAGAGTAATCAACTAAGATATATTTCAAGTAGTAGATCTCGGCTATCGTGATATATTATTCCCGAAAAGTAATCAACTAATATATATCTATGATATGTAAGTTTTTTGTTTTCACATATATCTACTTGATCAACATGCACCGGGTTTTAAAATATTATTAACTAACATACCATATCAATTTCAATAATTATTATTGTTATACCCCGAGTTTTATTAATAAAGGAAAATACTAGAATTTTAAGCTAGCCTTTGTTAATAATAATCATGTTCATGTTCAAGTTCAAGTTCAAGTTATTCAGCTAGTTAAATTCCAAGTTCGACTATTAGTCGATAAGTTTTCAGATTTAATTCCAATTCATTTAATTAGTTAATGAGTTCGGAATTAAAAAGCCAAGTTGACGAACTATTCGAAATATTAATGTTCGGATTAATTGTCGAAGTTAAGAATATTCGAATTATGTTCCGAGGTCAAGTTATAACCGAAAATGAGTACGTTTAGTTAAGGTTACCATATATGAATGTCGTCATTCCTATACAGCGACGCGTTCACATTGGTACACCGTCCATCGTTAATTGAGTAATGGTCATTAACCTTTGCTCGCGTTCACATTGGTACACCGTCCATCGTTAATTGAGTAATGGTCATTAACCTTTGCTTAATTAACTTAATCCATGTTTAGGCTAATTAATCATGATTAGCTTAATGTTAATTAAGATTAATTAACATTAATGAGGATTAGTTTAGGTATAATCATGTTTAAGGTAATCATGTTTAGATTAGCCCTAAACAAGCTTTAGTAAGTCATGAGCATGTCATAAGTGTGGCATTAGCACAATGGTGCTTAGCACGCCTAATGCACGCCTAAGCCGCGCTTAATTTAAGCTAATGGCCGTGACCTTCACCATTCACGTGAAAGGCCATCATGACCAGGTACACATGTAAGCTGGTGGAATACTAAGAGCATGTCTAAGCTAAACTCTTGATGAGAAAGCATATAAGGCCACCTTGCGCCTCTATTGCGCGGCAAGTGGCGAGAGGCCATTGGCTGAGCCTACATCCCAATCTTCTCTTCAATTTCACCGTGTTATAAGTCAGCAATTGGGGCAAAAATAGGGCTGATAATCGAGGCCATACACTCAGCAAGAACTAAGCCAAAACATTAGCCCTAAGTACACACAAGCACGCACAAGCACGGAGACGATAAATCATGCCCGTTCATGGGAAATTCTCCGAACACTTAATGAGGTAACTTCATGACCAGCATCCTTTTATGTTCATTAGATCATGTTGAAGTCAGTTTATGCAGCTCATGTNNNNAGTTATGCTCGGTTTATGCCATATTAGGTCACAACCGAGTAAGTTTATGATTTACCCGGCAACTCATGTGCAATTCAAGGCCAGTTAGTCATGTTATGTTCTCATGTGTTCAGTATAAAAAGATAGGTCAAGATAAGTTGTGGTT
>CACSLK010027751.1:6767233-6778306 GCA_902706635.1 Striga hermonthica | reverse complement strand
TTTTTCATTTGGGCCCTGGGCCGTAGCCCAGGCTGCCCTGGGCTTGGGTCGGCTCTGTAAAAAATGCTATATAGCCATCAAGCCAGATATGTGTAAAGCGTTTGACATGGTAGAATAGGACAGTGTAAGACTCATTACGTTGAAATTGGGTTTCAATCCTCTATTTGTGAAGTGGATTATGCAATGTATCACTTCACCTCTTTTTCTTTTAATATAAATGGTGAAGCTGCAGGATTTTTGAAGCCATCAAGAGCACTAAGGCAGGGTGACCCACTGTCACCTTACTTGTTTATCTTGATATCTGAAATATTTTCTCACCTGATCAAAACTGAAGTAGATAGAGGTCATCTTCAAGAGATTAAAATGAATAAGCATTGCCTTACCCTAACACATCTTTTTTTTTTTTTTTTTGCTGATGATACATTGTTATTTGCCCAGCAGATGCTCAGCAAGCCAATAATCTGTTGCACATCTTACACTGTGACCAATATCTGACAGGGTAAACTGTTAATTTGCCAATATCCTCCATTTTTTTAGTAAAAATACCTTTACAGCTCTCCAAGATCAAATTTGCCATATCCTCATGGGCATTACCCCTCAGACAAGCTCCAAATATCTAGGCTTACCCCTTGGTATTGGTATTTCCAAGAACAACACATTTGCATTTATGGAGGAGGCAGCGTGTAAAAGAATATCAAATTGGAAAAACAATCAACTTTGTCATGCAGGTAAACAAATGCTTCTGAAATAAGTCATTGGAGCCCTACCAACATATACTATGTCATGCTTCCTACTGCCTCATTCAGTTACTAAGAAGTTATCCCCTCATATGGCTAAGTTTTTGTGGCAATCAGGCAAAGAAAGCTCCAAAGGAATCCATTGGAAGTCCTGGGAATTGACAGCTCTGCCAACTCAGATGGGAGGTGTGGGGTTCCATGACATGCATATCTTTAACAAAGCCTTAATTCTGAAACAACTGTAAAGACTTCAATCTAGCCAGAGCTGCTTGTTATCAAAATATTAAAGGGCAGATACTTCCCAACTGAGTGCCTGTATAAAGCTCCAAAGAAGCAGAATTGTTCATGGTTATGGACAAGTTGGTGGAAGGTTAAAGAAGAGTTCTTTAGAGGAATGTCTTGGAAGATTGGGAATGGCCAGTTGATAAGATAGTGGGAACAGTCTTGGGTTCTAAAATTGAAAGGACAGACTCTCACAGGAAAGCATCCTAGAAATCCATCACTAACATGGGTTAAGGACCTCATAGATGAATCAGGAAGAAGATGGAAGTAAGATCTAGTTGAGTAGGCATTTCTCCCAAATGGAGCTGCAGCAATCCTAGACATCAAAAACTTGGATTCTACAAAACCAAACACTCCAGTGTGGACATGGAATTCAAACGGGACATTCACAGTTGCATCTACATACAAGAAGCTGATTGAGACAAAATAGAGGAGGATGAATACTGTAGAATCAAGTCAGAACCACAAAGAGATGAAGGTTGCAAGGAAAAGAACATGGAACCTCAAAATCGAGAGGAAGATGAGGCATTTTCTGTGGAAAGGTACTCACAATATACTCCATGTCTTGGCTAATCTTCAACACAGAAGAATTCCATTGGACCAAAAGGTGTAAGTTTTGCGGGGAAAGTGAGGAAACCCAGAAGCACTTATTCTTTCATTGTAGTCGAGCAAGAATGATTTGGAAGCCGACACCAATTTCTGGGATGGACTCCACTCCTGTACCACCTCATTCAAGCATTGGTGGATTAAACTGTGGCATTCATAAAGACTCAATCACTGAAGACAGAGTCAAACTCACTAGCCACATTCTTTGGTGCATGTGGAAGACGAAGAATCTTTGGGTAATTTACATAATTGTAGTAGTTATTTACATATTGAATAAATCAGTCGGATTTACACAATTTGCGTAATTAATTTATATTAAAAATGAATTTCACAAAATAATTAAACAAAAAATATAAAACAATTATTAAATAATAAATTATACAATTTAGTTAGAATTTTTTTACCAAATCAAATTATTGGTATTGCAGTCGAAATTTACATATTTGAGAAAATCAACCAATTCACATGATTTGAGTAACTAAGTTATCTTAAAAATGAAGTTACCATAAGTGATTATAAAAAAATATACCATAAATTTTTAATTAATTTGAGCAAATTAAGGTATCTTAAAAATGAAATTTTATATGGCTTAATCAATTTCTTAAATAATGAGTCATTAAATAATGAGCCACAATTTCTATAAATGATTATTTGAAATATACTATAAATTGTTAAATTAATTTCCCGAAATAGTAAATTAGATTTTTTTGGAGGGAAATAGTTATTATTTAAAAAATAATCAAATATTTATATATATATATATATATATATTTAGTATTAAGAAATTAAATGAAATATAACAATAATTTAATGTGATGATACCCAATTTGGCTACGATTAATAAAAATACCACACATTAAAATATCATTCTTATTCCACATTAATTGATGTCCATATATTATGATATGTATATGTACTTGAAAGATCTTATCCAAAATGAGAGGATCAAAGAGGATCCAAGAGGATCCAAGATGATCTTATCTTATAAAAAGGATTCGTAAGAGAAAAAAAAAATAGAGACATTCTTTTCTCAAAGGCATTATCAATAATGACAAACTTCATCTTCATCTTTGAGTTTCTTGCTTTTCGGACAATTTATTCATATGTTTTCCTCAAAGAAAGTCATGAATAGAGCATATATTCAAACCATATTTCTAGAGCAAATCTATTCGTGCAAATTGAACGGAGTATACAATTTAGTATATGGTTCACCCTCTGTTGCTGCTGATATTTTCGAGCATCAACATAATGTTCTATAGAATAATTATTTACCTTTTGTTTTATTGAAACTTTGATTGTCAATCAAAAAGTTTCAAGCATAAAAAATTGTGTTATTATGTTTTCATTAAATTTTAAAATTACAAAATATGTGAATTATAATTTTTAAATATTTATAAAAAAATACTAAATTATTTATAAATATTCTTATTAGTAATTTTAAAATACTATCAGCTAATAAAAAATATTCTTATTTTGTAATTTTAAAATTACAAAATATTCTTATTAGTAATTTTTATATACTATCAGCTAATAATAAATAACTAATTTTACCAAATATTTTTTACAAACAACTTATACATTCTAGTGGTTAAAGCATCTATTACTATCAACTGGTAAAATCGAGCTATTTTCCAAGTAGAACAGACGCCAACAAACATTGTTTGAATAAGATATAAGTAAAATTATGTAATTTATATTATAATAAATTGAAAAATATTTAGGATCCAAAAAAAAATGAATTCAATAGTATGGTGTAAGAACGAGTTAAATGTGTTGTCGAAAAAAACAAGTGAAATATATATGATATATAATTGTACAAGTGAAAATTGAAATTAATTAATACTATTCAAATTTGATCTACAAAATTAAGTTCTTTCGTATATATTATACATACTAGTACAACGCCCGTGTATTACACGGGTGCTTGCTTAATTTTTCTTTAAAATTTAAAATTAATGAGAAAAAGTAGTTGAAAATTTAAATATCTTTTATTAAAATATATATTATTATATATTTACTATGACACTTTTTATTTGTGTGACTTACTTGTGTTATATTATATTAATTTTTTTAACTTACGACATATAACTACATTAAACACAAAAATATATCAATTGAGAAATAGTTTTATTTTTCTAATAAATTTTAGTAAATATTATTATTTTGTATTATTATAAAGATAAATATAATTTATTTATTTTATATATCCAATATGGATGTCAAATCGAAGATCATGAAAAGATGATTAATTTGATATATTATATAAGTAAAACCGATAAGAAGTACAAAAGTTATCAACCTTTAAAATACATTTATTATAATTCAATAGTAATTGAAGGAAACAAATCAAAAGTCAGGGATATATTAGTCACTTAATACCTCACTATATAAAATTACAAAGAATTAAAGGGTTATATTAGTACAAGTAATATTAAAATACCTAAGTTAGTTAAATAATATTTATGGAATGTCCGAACCTAGAATATTAATTATTAATATATTAATATTATTTGTCCAAACCTAATTACGAAGCATGATTCTTCGCCAAGTAGGATTCTGAAGCACCAGAAGCAGCCACATAGGCTCAGCGCATTCGAAAATTATATATAGGGGGATTTAGTAAATTATATTTATTATTATTACTTGAGTAATTATATATTTACTCACACAACTTATTTTATTCAATTTATTAATATCAATTAAATAATTTTACCAAACATTTCAGAACAATCCGTTAATGTAGTTTGCCCGTCAAAACAGCCAATACAATCCTCTGATCAAAACAGCTGATATAATTCACTAGCAGCTAACCGCTAACCGTTGTTTTGCCAAACAAGGCCTTTGTGTGGAGTGTAAAATATTCATTCCTATAGTTTAAAATGCATGGACCCTATCAGCTATCAGACCTTCATTTTTTTTTTTAAAGAGTATAAAGTATTTATTCTTTTAAATAACAATATTATACCATGGAAATATGTAATTATTTATTTTAAATTTTTTATTAAGTTACTTAACTCTTCATTTCAAATCAAAAGGCAGAAAAATTATATTTTTATTATTATATTATTATTACTTAATTTTTAATTTATTTATATATGTAAATAAATTATAATTTAAGGTGATTATTATTATAACCTAAATATATATATTAAAATGAAAAATATATTAAAATGTATTACAAATAGTTTTATATTTTAAGAGCTAACAACAATCTAATGTTATCAAACATAATTTTATAAACCGCTAATACAATCAGCTGGTCAAAACAGCTAACACTATTAGCTGGCCGTTAAAACAATTAACACAATTTGTTAACCGCTAACAGCTAATAGCTTATTGCCAAAAAGGTCATATTCTTTCCAACATAATCAAATATTTAAAACTTATACACCATTAGCTAAATTCACAAATTTTATTATATAACACAGTAATTAATCACTAAATAATTCAGTTAACCTATAATAAAAGAAAATATCAAATCATGTTATGTATTAAATATGCAAGGTCCAATACAATCTGTTCACATGCTTACACTGTCCAAGTACAGGTAACGTAAATAAAATATTCCCCAATATGTTCCCTAATCGGCAAAAATTCAATTTTGTTCCTCAAAATTGGCCAGTTTTAGTTTTAGTACACCAATTTCTCTTCGTAAAAATTAGTCTACTATGTTACAAATTCGTCAATTTTAGTACAGTAATCTCAAGGAGTTAATGGATATGACTTTGAGATGGAAAAATTACAATTTTTCACGTCATCATGTAATCTGTCTCCTCGAAATTATTGTACTAAAATTGACAAAAAATATAACATAGAACTATTTTTTACGAGGAAAAAAGTTAGTGTACTATAACAACAACAAGACCATTCCTAATAAATTCCGTTTGCCAAAGAAAATGATTTGAAAATGAATAAAATACATAAAATATGCATTCCTAATAAATTTTCTTTGCCAAAGAAAATGGTAATGAAAATGAATTAAATTACACAAAATATGCATTATGTTCTCCTGAAAGTCTCGTTAGCGTCAACAAGCAGCAGCGGCAGCTAATCCAGCGAGAAGACAAAAAGGGGAAAAAAAAATAAAAAAAAACAAGAAGAACAGAGAAATAAAGGGTTCTGTTCTAAACCATTTCTCTTCGTTTTCTACTACAAATTGTTTGCTTATCATAACATCTGATTTGTTTGGCGTACGCAGCTAACATTTCGTTCTTTTTGTCCTTGTGGGCTTTCATTTTTCCGTTCTCTATTGAATTTTCTCACCAGATCTGAGTCTTGTTCGATGGCTTCGAAGCGGATCTTGAAGGAGCTGAAGGATTTGCAGAAAGACCCTCCTACTTCTTGCAGTGCTGGTGATTATTTGTGCCCCTTTGAATTTTTGTTATTTTTTTTTTTTTTAAATTTTGATGTGCTGTTTGAGTTATGTTAGGGTCTGATCTGTGATTTGATGGTGTTTGTGGGATGAGAAATGAAAAAAAGAAGACACTTTTTCATGTGGGCTTTCATGATTATGTTGCTTTTTACCCCCTTTGATAATGATAACTTTGATCTTGCTAAGATGCAATATTGTCTGTGAAAATTTGTCTCGGCATATCAGTGATTTGTATCAGGGAATAATATGTGTGTGTAGATGACGTTTTTAATGTGAAATTGTTCGAGATGTTGTTTTGACGAATATTGAGCCTTGAAAAATGATGTCTTGACTCGTTAAGTTTGGGACTGTACATGTTGAGTAAGCAGTAGATCATTTTTTGGACCCTTTCCTCTTTCTCTCGGGTAAAATGATTACGGACGGTTATTTTGACCCGTTTTAACCATTTGTTGTCTGTAGCCAGCCCGAAAATGGGTATGTAGGTGGTCAATGTTTGATGAGTGGTAATAAGGAAGAGGAGTAAGAAATGATTGTGAAGAGGTTTTCAGTAACATATAGAAGGTGGTTCATTTGTTGCATTGTGATTAGATATTTGATATCTGCTTCAACTATATCCACCTCATGATCCCACCTTATTATGTTGTTTTTCATGTTTCACTTTCCTATTCGACTTTTGTTGAATCAGTGATGTTTGTTTATGTTTTATAAGATAATACTTTATTGCTTATTATCTGCATTGTAGCTTAGGTGTTGCCGTTTCAGAGTTGCTGTGTGACCACTAACTTTGATGTCTTGTTGTTATGGCATTGGTTGATCTGATTTTCTTTGTTGAAGTGTCGTAATACTATGACTATATGACATGTTTTGTAGTTGTTGCCCTGCATGTCCGAATTCTGATAACTATGGCACAGATTCTTAATCTTGCTTGTGAAAAGCATATAAATCTGTCAGAGTTTTTATTTTTTCATAGTTCCAGATCAACATATTACGTTTTCTATATGTTTCTTTTGTATATGCCTATTCGCGCTACAACTGTTATATCACTCGGTAAATTTTCTAGTTTCAGTTCTTATTACATTCAGGGATATAATAAGTTCTGTAAGACTGAAACATATATATTTATTTATTTTTAAAGAAGACTGTGAGTGTTTTCTTTCCCAATTCCTTCTCACCTCTTTTGGGTTTTATATGTGTTCTGAATCACGAGACATGCCCAGCGCCATGGACAGGCTTTGGAGTCACAGCGTGATGTGCTGTCGAGGCTTTTACTGAATTGTGCTGTTTTTATATAGTAATAGTCCACACGGAATTTGTTTGAATCGATAATCTTACATGCAGCTTTAGTCGTTATTAAAAGAAGTACCCAATTGATCAATTATCTCAGTTTCTTATTATTTGTTGTCCTTAAGTGGAAATCATTATGTGTTCATGCTCTTTTGTGTTAACAGGACCCGTTGGTGAGGACATGTTCCACTGGCAAGCAACAATAATGGGCCCACAAGATAGTCCTTATGCCGGAGGGGTGTTTTTAGTCACGATTCATTTCCCCCCTGATTACCCGTTCAAACCTCCAAAGGTAAATATCTTAGAACTGTTTTTCCTAATTGATATAAATATAGTTGTAGGATATTTGTTAATTGTCTCGTTTGTAGATCTATAACAGATTTTTTTTTTTTTTTCCCTTCTATGCATCATCTGTTCTAATGTAGCGTTTAAAGTAATTGGTCAAGTAATCTGAGAGAGTGAGTATTGACAAACATATTTCACAAAATGGTTTTCATATATTAGAATAATGCTCTTGGCTTTGCAGGTAGCTTTCAGGACTAAAGTTTTTCACCCCAACATTAACAGCAATGGTAGCATTTGCCTTGACATCTTGAAAGAGCAGTGGAGCCCGGCCTTAACAATCTCCAAGGTTAACCTTTCTTTTCCTTCCTTTTTTTTTGGGTATTACTGAAACATTTTTTTTGGTGTTTTCTTATCACTTAATCTGTCCCTTGTTCTCGATTACTGCATGCACGTATTGGTTATAATGACTACATGAAGATAAAAATGTGCTCGATTTTCTTGCTGATCAATATGATGCATTATCCTTTTATATTCCTAGTTAAATATGATGTAAAATCAAATGGGGGCCCAAAGTTACATACTATTTCTGATTGAAGGCCGCTTACTCAAGATCGTTTATGAACCCAACTGTCTGGATTCAATCAGTGATCACATCTTCAGCAACTCTTTATTTTCTTTTTTTTTTCCCTTATAAACAATATACACTTAAAAGCATAAATGGATGTTGGACAGAGTAATTTTCAATTGGGGTTTTACAAAACAAACCCGCGATTACCTAGTTATCTCAAGCACAAACCTTTGTATTTGTTTCAACTTTACAAATTGTACCTTCAATGGAGGCGATTAATTTGCTAAGCAGATATAATCCTCAAGGAGCTGCTTGTGAATTGTGATACCTTAGTCTATTTTATAATATGTGAGAGATATTTCTTCTTTTTCCAATTATTTAAGCTACTTCTAAAAGGTTGGTCCTTTTTGTGATTGTTCTTTAGATATGACCATCGCCTCTGCTTACTATGATTGCGTGCACGATGCTTGTGTCATTATTTTTGCTCTGCAGCGTTTTTCTCATGTTTCTGCATAATTATGATTGATAATATTTTTAGGTGTTGCTCTCGATTTGCTCACTGTTGACGGACCCGAACCCGGATGATCCATTGGTGCCGGAAATCGCACATATGTACAAGACGGACAGGGCAAAGTACGAGCAGACCGCGAGGAGCTGGACCCAAAAGTATGCTATGGGCTAGCATGAATATGCCGTCCCGGTTTGGACTGCATTGTGTATAAAATTATGTGTCTGTTTTTTTCTCTGTTTCTATTGCTGGATAACTGTTAACAAAGAGTTCTCTCTGTTTTATTTGTGGACAAATATGTAAGAAAGAGCTGGAAATTCACTAGATATTCATTCCTTCTGGTTTGAACTGATTGCTCCACATGGAATGATCTATGAGAAAGACTGGATTGTGTTTTATTTGTCTTTTTAGTTTTATATATAATCTTGATGCCTAGCCTGCACTTGGTTTGTAGATCTTATTCTGTTGTAATTTTGTGGCCTTTTCAAGCATTAAAATGGTGTGACATTTGTCTCCTAGGAAGTTGAAATGTGCATAAATATTTGTTTAGTATAAATAGCACAGATGAATTATATAAAGGGAAATTGATTTTGTAATTATCCCACTCCAGCTCATGAATGTCTAGAATCAAGATTTATGAAGTAAAACTGATTTTTTTAATAAAATTGTGAATACATTTGAGTTGTACAAAAAATTTAAACAACGAAATTTTTAATAAAATTGTGAATACATTTAAGTTGTACAAAAAAATTTAAACAACGAAATTTAATCTTTTTGAATAGAAGATTTTATTTTGAAATTTCAAGTATTTTACAAAAAAAATTATTACTATTTTTATATAAAATGACACTTGTAAGGTTCGTTTATCTACCTGGTAATTGTAACGGTTATAAATATATTAATGGACAATGCTACACGTACCGCAGCTTGTACCGCAAGGTTTACACTTTGGTTAAAAAACGTATTCTCAGAATACGTTTTTCAAATAATTTAATTGAAAAACGTATTCTCAGAATACGTTTTCAATGAAGGGTACACCATGCGGTACAACCCCTGCGGTACAAATAGCATTTTCCATATATTAATATAGAGATATTGCTAAAATACAAAATTGTAATTGTAACGGTTATATAAATTGATTGGATCTTCTTTATCGGAATCTTGTAAAGAAAGGAATCGAGCCTGCATCTCCGCAAATATATAGATTCCTTCAATCAAAGTAATGAACTCGATACACCACGAAAGAAAGAAGAGAAAAAAGACAGCATAAAATCTTTCCACAAAGAATAATTCATCGCCTCTAAAGTCCACTTAGCTATATTATGAGTAACCACATTATTTGTTCTATCAACATGACTATAGACACCACAATTCAAGGACAACAAAAGCTCGATAATATCCTCAAAAACATGCTGCAACAGGTTATTTGGGTCAGAAATAACGCAAATAACTGAAAGAGCACAATCTTGGTAGCTTGGATAGAGAATCCCGAGTCCAGGGTAAATCGAAGTCCGAAACATAGGGCCAAAGCTTCAGCACATGTCGGGGATTATAAATATATTAATATAGGGATATTGCTAAAATACAAAATTGGGTATGAAGTAGATAGATTAGGGCATGCTTACCAAATAATTTACTCATATTTAATTCATACTCAAAATCGTACTCAACTTTAACTCAAACTAACTATCCTTAATATTATTCATATAATTAATAAATATAAACCAGTAATTCTCACACATCACGTCAACTTCATTTCACTATTCATCAACTCACATAATTTTAATTACATCTCGTTTCTAATCATATATCTCTTACTTTTACATCAAATCAGTATTAATCATTTTATTTTAATACATTCTTAAAATCTCACTAACAACTAATCATACCACAATTTTCAAAATTAACGCTCGTTAACCAAGATAACTCATTTTGAATGGATTATTTGGTAAATAAGATTTTTTTTTTTGGCCGAAACGATAGAGATAGTATAAAAAAAAAACGCACAACAGTGCAAAGCAGCCCAAGGCTGAATATTACAACCCAGAACTAAAAACTGAGAGGACGGATCGGAAGACCGCCTAGAGCCTCGCTAGCCAAGCTAGAATATAAAACACACAACACACAAAACAAAACACAGACACCCCAACTACGAGCGCTCCCCACAGGAAAATTGAAACGCCCCTCACAGGGGAATCAGAACTGGGGCCAACAGCCCAAACCTAAAAATAAGATTTATATTTTCTTCTCTTGTAAATCTTATAAAAGGGAAGACACCAATGAATTAAAGATTCATTTTTCTACTTCTCTATCTCGTCCCCTCTACTGCTTTTATATATTTCTTATGTTTGGTTTGCAAATGATGAATGCTTGGAGAAGATTGAAGATTTCTATTTACAACACGTTATTAGCACGCTCTAACCTTTTTTTT